>JAQZBX010002915.1:0-68468 GCA_029593785.1 Cabassous unicinctus
AAGGGGTTGCAGAAGTCTGACTACCTAAAAGGAAGTATTTGGAATATACTTGTGTCTGGATTTACCCTCATTTATTTGTTATGTCCCAGAGTCACACCATCATAGTCACTCTCCTCAAACCAGAAAACTCTTCAAACTAAACGGACACTAACTATAAGTAATGTTGGAGTTACTTCTTACTATGTGTGAAATCAAGAGAAAAATAAAACAAGGCGGTCAAAAGATAACAGCAGCTATAAAAGTTTTTAGAAATTTTCATTGATAAAAATAATTTTATAATTTTATAATTTCATTTATAAAAACCTGAAAATGAGTTTCTGTGGAAGTCTGTGCCTTCTTCTGTGGACTATTTCACAAGAAAAGAACATATGTCACGGAAAAAGTATAAACAGTTTAAAAGCCAATCAAGAACTAGCAAAAATAAAGTATAAAACATGACACCAGACATTCATAGCTATTTAATATAAGGGATATTTATAGATAACCAGTTACTCTCACCTCCCAACAAAAATTCAGAAATGTTAATATTCAGTCATATCAAGCCTAAAAGTTTTGATTCTATATTTCTAGTCAATGTATGTGTAGACAGACTACTTTACAATAATTGTCTAGCTATAGAACTGACCTAAATAAACCAATATTAATAAAATCAGGAAGATCAAATTCAGAATAACTAAACATAATGAGCTACTTGCAATAGACATTTCAAATATTAAGTACATTGTTTAAGTGGTAGAATAGACAAATTTCTCTTCAATGATGTTTTCCTAAACCAAAGCTCAAGTGTTTCCTTAAGTCAAAATGAGTCTTTGTAAACTGACAGACAAAGCAAAACACATATAGATTCCCTTATTGTTTTAAATTTGTATTTTAGCTTCTCCATATCCCATTAGACTGATAGGAGAAATCATAAGTACAAAGAGGGAGAGCACAGTAAAATTTATGTACATGCACATGAGAAAATAACCACTGCCATGATATTTGACAAAAAAGCTGGCTATGGATAATATTTTTAAAAGGCTCTTAATTTTGTTGCTTCCCACAGTTTCTTTTCTTTGCAACCAGTGAATTTTAAATAAAACTGGAAAATATGAGAAATAAAATTAGAGTTAACTCATTCCAGTGTTTTGACTGAGAGTTTGCTGTAAATTGTCAATAAGCTTAAATTTGAAGAAATCATTATTACCAGTTAGAAAGGCAGTTTCAATTAGCAAGTATCTGCACAAACAAACAAACCACTGAGAATTCTCTGGAAACTGGACATGATAGAGAAAAGCCTTCATTACTTGTAAGCCCCTGGGTAACAATTAAATTTGGTTCAAGTATGTTGTTTCAAAAATAGTCAGTAATTGATTTGGACTCTGAGAAAACAATGCATGAGGAACTTTTAATTTCATCTAAATAAGAAGCATGAAGCAGTTTGCTTACATTTGCCATTTCAGTTATATTCTTATAGCACTGGTCCTGGGAATGATGCCTCTGAACTTCTTCTGCCCTATTAACTAGAGAGGATGATGCATGATCCACCATATTTTTGAACAGCATATGCATATTTTGTTTGCAAAGCCTTGCCACAAGGAAAAGATGATGATTAAATTGAATAATGGGAGAATGTCAACACTTGAAATTTCAATTAATAATCATATATCTAAATTACATTGGATAAATCTTTGTAAACCTGGATGTTTTTGATCAGTCAGATTATACCATTGGGGGATATATGGGAACATTGCATTTTTTTACACAACTTTTCTAAAATTTTACAACTTCTCTAATTTAAAAAATTGTAATAATTTAAAAAAATTACTTAAGTGAAAGAAACCAGACACAAAGTATTACATACTGTACGGTTCCTTTTATATAAAATGTAAATATAAATAAATTTTAGAGACAGAATTAAATCAGTGTTCATGTAGGGCTGAGGAAGGATAAAGGGATTGAGAGGTGACTGCTAAGGGGTGTAGAGTTTTTCTTTTTGGAATAATAAAATTGTTCTAAAATTGATTGTGGTGATGAATGCACAACTGTGATTATACTAAAAGCCATTTTTGTACACTTTGGATGGATTGTGTGGTATGTGAATATATCTCAATAAAACTGCTTAAAAACATTTGTATCTGTATTAAACTAAACATAAGTTCATACTGATGTCTCCAACTCTAATCCATTACCATATGGGTGGTTGTAGCCTCCACTCCTTGCTTAGCTATAAACCACTCCAACAGGGAGAAACCTGGCTCTCACCATGTGCCATCCATTTATTTAATTGTTCAATTCCATTAAATGGGCATAGTAGTATCAGAATTGTTAACCCATACCCCATGGGAAACAACTTTATCATTTAGAGTATAGTGCTTATAAGCCATTCCTTTGCTTTTGGACTTAGAGTGTCCACTCATTTCCAAAGTTACTCAGGTCAGTAACTTTTCCCCCTTCCTCTTTCCATGACATGGTTTCATAGATTTGTAACACAGCTAAATTCTCTTATCAGAGTCCGAATTCTTTCCTTGGATCCCCAAAACTCTTAAATGTATTTTTAAATTAAATACATTAACATTCCCTTTTTATGCTATAAAGTTCTATAGGTTTTCACAAATACATAATGTCATATATTCACCATTATAGTATTTTACAGAATAGTTCCACTACCCTAAAGTGTCCCCTGTGTTTCATCCATTCAACTATCCACCCTTCCCCCTGAACCTCTGGCAACTGATAATATTTTTACTGCTTTTATATTTTTGCTTTTTGCACAAGATCATATATTGGAACCATGGAATTTGTAGCCTTACCAAATTTATTTTCTTGTTGACTTTTAAAAATTATTTGTATATTTTGGCTGCAATTTTTAAAATAAGTTATGTATTTTTGTAATACTTTTAATAGCTCTCAAGTTATAGGGGTGGTATGAATTTTAGTGTATTTTATAAAGGGAGTTTTAAGAAAACAAATCAATGAACAATGCTTCAATGACTCAATAAAATAGGATAACAGGATAGTGGGAAGATGGCAATAAACTAATAGGCAGAGCTGAAGGTTCACACAAAAACAATGGAGAAAGAGCCAAAAGCTGTCTGAGGGACCTGATTTGAGGGTCAGCAGACCAGGACAGAGCTATAAAATTCCCAGGAGGGTGAGCGACAGATAGACAAAGAAGCCAAAATGGCAAACATAAGTTACCAAGTCCCCATGGTGGCCAGGAGGTTCTCCCCTCTCCCACCACCAAAATATTAAGCTGAGGTAAAACACCTGGCTCACTGCAGCTGACTCAGAGGGGAACAGACATTTTCCTCCCTGTCAGCTGTTTCAAGGGAAAAGGGAGGGGATGTCAGGGTGCTTTTCTTCAGTGAATTTGGCCAACAGAACCCACTTTGAATCTCCAGTCTGGAGATTCAACACAGGAAAATAAGAGAAAGCTGAGACTGAAACACCTTCATGGAAAGGTGCACTGACTAGCACCATCTGCTGTCTGGAAATTGCATGAACAAAAATTTCCTGGACTCTATTCAAGCCCTGGGAAAAAATCTGTGCCCCACTAGTGAGTCTCTGGCCTGATTTTGAAAACTTAGGCTGAGGAATTTTAAAGACTGAGAATAAATTGAATCAAATATAAAAGCAGAGCTATAAAAAATATAGGCAAGAGAGAGAAATTAGCCATCAGAGTATATTCACTAACATATTCAGATGCCTAGACATCAGCAAAAAATTACAAGCCATACTAGGAAACAGGAAGAGATGGCCCAGCCAAAAGAACAAACCAAATATCCTGAAGAGATACAAGATTTAATATAATTAATCAGTGATAATCACACAACTCTCCTAACTTACTTCAAAGAATTTTAAAAAATGATTAAAGAAATAAAGGATATAAAGAAGACACTGGGAGAGCATAAAGAATAATTTGAAAGCCTGCGAAGGAAAGTAACAGAACTTATGGGAATGAAAGATATCATGGATGAGATTAAAAATACATTAAAGCAGGAAGCGGATGTGGCTCAGGTGACTGGGCTCCCGCCTACCATATGGGAGGTCACTGATTTGGGTCCTAGTGCCTCCTAAAGAAGACAGCGAGCTGGCATGACAGGCAGGCACAGCAAGGTGACACAACAAGAGACACAAGAAGAAGAAAAAATGATGAGACACACAACAAAGCAGGGAGCAGAGGTTTCTGGTGCCTCCTAAAGACGCGATGGGCAGGCGTGGCGAGCTGACGCAACAAGATGATGCAGCAAGAGACATGGGAGGAGAAAACACAACAGGAGACACAACAAAGCAGGGAGTGGAGGTAGCTCAAGCAATTAGGGACCTCCCTTCCACATCAGAAGTCCCGGGTTCGGTTCCTGGTGCCTCCTAAAGAAACAAGGAAGGTGAACAGACACAGCAAGTAAAAAACAAGGGGGTGGGGAGAAACAAATAAATAAAATAAATCTTTAAAAAAATACATTAGAGGCACATAAGAGCAGATTTGAATTGCTTAAAGACAGACAGTGAATTTGAAGATAGAACATCTGAACTGGAAAAGACAGGAGAACAGAAAGAGAAGAGAATGGAAAAAATAATGGAGCAGAGTCTCAGGGAATTGAATGACGACACAAAATGCACAACCATTTGCATTATTGGGGTCCCAGGAGAAGAGAATGGAAAAGGAGCAGAAAGAATGTTTGAAGAAATAATGACCAAAAACTTCCCAACCCTTATGAAGGACATAAATATCAATATACAAGAACAACACACCCCAAACAGAATAAATCTGAATAGACCTACCCCGAGACACCTACTTTTCAGAATGACAAATATCAGAGATGAAGAAAGGATTCTGAAAGCAGCATAAGAAAAGAAAAAGAAAAAGAAAAGCATCACATAAAAGTAAAACCAGTAAGATTAAGTGCAAGCCTCTCATAGAAACCATGGGGGAGGGAAGAAAGTGATATGAAGTATTTAAGGTACGGAAAGGGTAAAACTGCCAGCCAAGAATTTTGTATCTGGCAAAGCTGTCCTTCAAAAATGAGGGTGAGTTCAAAGTCTCCTCAGACAAACAAAAACTGATAGAATATGTTACCAAAAGAACAGATTTGCAAGAGATACTAAAGGGGTGCTGCAGCCTGAAAGGAAAAAACAAGGGCGAGAGATTTGGAGAATTGCTTAGAAATGAAATTATTAGGAGGGTAAACTAAAGGCTAAGATGACAGACAATAGAATGATATGACAACAGAGAGATGAAGGACAAAATGAAGTAAGTAAATAATGCCTTTACAGTAATAACACTGAATGTTAATGGATTGAACTTCCCAGTCAAAAGACATAGACTGATAGAATGGATAAAAAAATATGATCCATCTATATGTTCTTTAAAAGAGACCCACTGCAGACCTAAGGACAAAACTAGGTTAAAAGTGAAAGGTGGGAAAGAGGTATTCCATGCAAATAATAACCGAAAAAGAGTTGGAGTAGACCACATAACTAAAATAACAACATTATAGTATATGAACAATAATTACTCAGTGCAACTGGCAATTTTCTGTGATCAGTATTCTGTAATTATTTTTTCATACAAAATGAACACTTGCTTTTAATTGAAGAGAACTAGAGAGATATATTTTTGGATACTTCATTTTTCTTTAACCCTTTCTTATTCATACACTTTAATTAAAATAATCTCTTTGGATCAATAATGATTTAGCATGACTACTGTTGAACAAGAATTTGAGTTTTTCTGCCTCATAAAATTGTGAGTTGGCAAATTGTTATCTGCTATAATTCATTCCAAAAAGATGTGAAGAATTCCCAACTAGGAATTTGATTATCTAAAAAGAATTATGGCCTAAATGGAAATTAAATAATTAAACCAATAATTTATTTCATTCTTAGAGATTAATATGTCCAATAGTTAGAGATGTAATATAAAAATTAGAATTATGTTATAATTAATTTATATTATATCGGAATTATTATTTACATTTATAAATATTTGTTGCTATGTTATTTTTATAACTGATTATATTAAATCTAACCTGGTCTTGCACTCTCTTTTAAAATTTGTAATTTCTTTCAATCTATTTTTCTATTTATTTTACAATTTTACAATGAAGGAATTTCTAACAGATAATAGAAAAGCCATTGATTATACACTTTGGATAGATCATATGGTATGTGAAAATATCTTAATAAAATTGCTTAATAAACAAATAAATAATTATACAAGAATAGACAGAAATAGCAGCTTTGTATGGCAGGGGAAATTGAGAAATTGAGAGGTGAAGAATTTTCTTGTTTCTTTCTTTGTTTTTTGTTTACTACTATAGTTATTGAAATAAAGAAACGCTTTAATAATGATTGAAGTAATGAATGCACAACTACGTGATTATACCAAATACCATTGATTGTACACTTCGGATAAATTGAATGCTTTATGAACATGTATCAATAACACTGATTTGTTTAAAAAAACTTTAAAAATGCTAAATTATTGTTAGTTTTTATAACTATAGTTTTATAACTATAGTTATTATGAATTCTCACTGAATTTGTTTACTGTCTTGATCCCGCCACAATGTGAATGTCTTTCTTCTTGAAGTTTCATCAGTGTCTACTCTAACAGCACAGGGAATGAGAATATAATGCTTGATTCAGTTAAAAAAAATAGAATAACATCATATCACTATAATAAAAATATACTACTTAGACTAAGTAATAACAGTTTCAATTTTTCTGTATCTTTGCTTATGGTCTACAACAGAATAATATTTTTCCAATCCCTTGAGGAAATAGTGTATAAAAGCTGATGAAAGGAAAATAAAATCAAAGCACTATTACATATGATGCATGTAGTAAAATAATACCAAAAAGATAATGCTCAGGATGCATGTGTCCAGTGTGCCTACCAATAATAACCCTTGATTAATATTTGCTCTTATCATTATTTTTACACTTTGCCACATTTTAAGAACAGAAAAATTTGTTTAACATATTTTGTAATTAAGATAGACTAAGTCCATTATTTTTCATCAAATTTTACTACAAATTAAAATTATTTACCTTAACTCATAGTTACAATACCCACAGAACCAAAAATTACTAGAGCAACATGATAATGAAGTTGTTTTTTTATTAGAGAAGTTGTGAATTTACAAAACAATCATGCATATTATATAGGATTTTCATACATCACTCCACCACCAACAGCTTGCATTTTTATGGAACATTTATTAAAATAATGAAATAACATCATCAAAATATTATAGTCCATAGATTATATTTGGTGCATTTTGTAATTTTGATCTGCATTTCCCTAATAGCTCGAAATGCTGAATATCTTTTCATGTGCTTTTTGGCAATTTGTATTTCCTCTTTGTAAATACTTCTATTCAATTTATTGACCACTTTTTAAAATGGGGTTGCTTGTCTTTTTATTGGTGAAATGTATGATCTCTTTTTATAAAACCCATATCAGATATGCGATTTCCAATTATTTTCTCCCATTGAGTAAGCTGCCTTTTCATCTTCTTGAAAAAGTCTTTCGAAGTGCAAAAGTATTTAATTTTGAGGAGGTCCCGTTTATCTATGTTTTCTTTCATTGTTCATTCTTTGAGTGTAAAGTTTAAGAAACCAATACCTACCAAAAGATCTTGAATATGGTTCCCTACATTTTCTTCTAGGAACTTTATGGTTGTAACTTTTATATTTAGTTCCTTGATCCATTTTGAGTTAAAAAAAGAAACAAAGGGGTCTGCTTTTTTTCTTTTTCATATGGATATCCACTTTCACCGACTCCATTTTTTTAATAGACTGTTCTGACCCAGCTGGGTGGGTTTGAGCCTTGTCAAAAATCACTAGACCATAGAAGTGAAGGTATATTTCTGAACTCTCAATTTTATTCCATTGGTCAATATGCCTATCTTTATGCCAGTCCCTGCTGTTTTTACTGCTGTAACTAAGTAATATGCTTTAAAGTCAGGAAGTGAGAATCCTTCAACTTCATTTTTCTTTTTAAAGATATTTTTGGCTCTTTGGGGTCCCTTACCCTTCCAAATAAATTTGACAATTTGTTTTTCCTTTTCTGCAAAAAAGGCCATTGGAATTTTTCTTGGGATTGTGTTGAATCTGTAAATCAATTTGGGTAAAATTGACATCTTAATGATATTTAATCTTCCAGTCCATGAACAAGGAATGTCCTTCCATATACTTAGGTCTTCTTTGGTTTCTTTTAGTAATGTTTCGTAGTTTTCTGAATATAGGTCCTTTATATCTTGGTTAAGTATATTCCTAAACGTTTGATTATTTTAGCCATTATTGTAAATGTAATTCTTTTCCTGACTTCTTCCGTAGCTTGCTCATTAGTACTAGATAGAAATGCTACTGATTTTTGCATATTAATCTTATATCAAGCCACTTTTCTGAATTCATTTATATTCTAGGTTTAGGGTCATATCATCAACGAACAGTTAAAGTTTTACTTCTGCCTTTCCTATTTGTGTGCCTTTTATTTCTTTTTCTTACCTAACAGCTCTAGATAGAACTTCTAGCATAATATTGAATAACAGTGGTGTCTTTTTCCCACTCTCAGTGGGAATGCTTTAATTCTTTCACCATTGAGTACAATGTTAACTGTGGGTTTTTCATATTTGCATTTTATAATATGAAATTTTCCATCTCTTCCTGTCTTTCAGAGTGTTTTTATCATGAAAGGATGCTGAATTTTATCAAATGCATTTTCTGCATCAATTGAAATGATCATGTGATTTTTCTCCTTCAATTTATTAATACGGTGTATTACACTGATTGATTTTCTTGTTTGGAACCACTCTTGTATACCTTGGATAAAACCACTTGATTTTGGTGTATGATTTTTTTAATGTGATGTTGGATTTGATTAGCAAGTATTTGTTGAGAATTTTTTCTTCTATATTCATTGGAGAGATTGGTCTGTAATTTTCTTTTCTCCTAGTATCTTTATCTCACTTTGGTATTAGGGTGATATTGTCTTCATAGAATGAATTTGGTAGCATTTCCTCATGTTTAATTTTTTGGAAGAGTTTGAGGAAGATTGGTATTAAATATTCTTTGAATTATTAGTAAAATGCACCTTTGAAAGTATCTGGTCATGGGCTTTTCATTTTGGGCATGTTTTTGATGATTATTTCAATCTCTTTACTATGATTGGTTCATTGAGGTCTTTATTTCTCTAGGGTCAGCATAGGATGTTCTTGTGTTTCTATGAATTTGTCCATTTTGTCTACACTGTCCAGTTTTGTACATAGTATCATCTTATGATTTCTTTTATTTCCATGCATCCTGTACTAATGTTCCCTCTTTCATTTCTGATTAATTTGCATTTTCTCTCTTTTTTTCTTGTCAGTCTAGCTCAGGGTTTGTCAATTTTGTTGTTCTTCTCTAAGACCAACTTTGGTTATGCTGATTCTTTATTGATTTTTTGTTTTCAATTTCATTGATTTCTGCTCATCTTTGTTATTTCTTTCCTTCTGGTTGCTTTGGGATTATTTTGCTGTTCTTTTTTAGTTCCTCCCAGTGTGCATCTAGGTCTTTGGTTTTATCTCTTCCTTCTTTTTTAATGTAAACATTTAGAGCTCTAAATTTCCCTCTCAACACTGCCTTTGCTACATCCCATAGGTTTTGGTATGTCATGTTCTTGTTTTCAATTATCTCAATATATTTCCTGATTTCTCTTTTAATTTCTTCTTTGAGTCATTGATTGTTTAAGAGTGTGTTGTTTAACTTCCATATATTTGTGAATTTTCCAGTTCTCTTCCTGTTATCGATTTCCAGATTCATTCCCTTATGATCAGAGAAAGTACTTTGCATAATTTCAATGATTTTAAATTTATGAGAACTCTTTAGTGACACAACACATGGTCCACGAGAACTTGAAAAGAATGTATATCCTACTGTTTGGGGCTGCAATGTTTTATATATGTCTGTTAGGTCTATTTCATTTATCATATTATTCAAGCTTTCTGTTTCCTTATTGATCCTCTTTCCAGATGTTCTATCCAATGATGTGAGTGATATATTGAAATCTTCAACTATTATTGTAGAGACACCCATATCTCCCATCTGTTTTGCCAGTGTTTGCCTCATGTATTTTGTTACATCCTGTTTAGTTGCATAAATATTCATTATTGGTATTTCTTCTTGTTGTATTGCCCATTTTATTAATTTATAATGTCTTTCTTTGTCTCTTATAACAGTTTTGCATTTAAATTCTATTTTGTCCAATATTAGTGTATGTAACAGTTTGAAGCTTTTGTGTATCCCAGAGAATATCATATTCTTGGAGTTAATCCATTCCTATGGGTGAGACACTTTTGTTGGATTGAATTCAGTTTGGGGTCTTTGATTAGAGTACTTTAGTGAGGTGAGGCCCAGGATGGGTCTCTGCTCTCTTGCAGGAGTCTTTTATAAATGGAATAATCATTCAGGGATGCACACAGAGAAGAGAGCTGCCATTTTACGCTTCCACATGAGAGAGAACTCTAGGATCACCTTAACCACAGAAAGGCAGAGAAACCTTGAGTGGCTGAGAGAGAGGTCAGAGGCTAGAATCAATGAAGGAGCTTGAAGCTGACAGAGACAGGCCCCGAGAAGAGTGGAGAGATGAGTAGGCTGACATTGTGCCCTGCCATGTGTTTGGTCACCCACAACTGAGCTCAAAGAGAAAGCGTCTTTAGATGATGCTACCATGTGCCTGATCACACTGCAATTTGGTGAGAGAGGATCTCTGATGATGCCTTGATTTGGACATTTTCCCAGCCTGGGAACTGTAATATTTTACCCTAATGAATTCCCATTATAAAAGCTAACACATTTCTGGTGTTTTTGTATTGGCAGCCTTTAACAGACTAAAACAGTTTAGCTACTCCGGCTCTTTTTTGCTTACTGTTTGTGTGGACTATCTTTTTCCAGTCTTTCACATTCAGCCTATATGTGTCCTTGCATATAAGGTGAATCTCTTGTAGACAGCATATAGATGGCTCATATTTTGCTATCTATTCTGCCAGTTTGTGTCTTGATTGGGGAGTTCAATCCATTAAGATTCAATGTTATTACTGTAAAAGTATTATTTACTTTGCCCAGTTTATCCTTTGGCTTTCTGTTGTCTCATCTTGCTATTAACTTTCTTTTTACCTTTTCATTTCTACACTCTTATCCAAGCCACACTCTCCTGCCTTTAACTTTCAAGATGCAGCACTCCCTATAGTATCTCTTGTAAATCCAATCTCTTGGTGACATACTCTTTCAGTGTCTGTTTTTATGTAAAGATTTTCAACTCCCCTTCATTTCTGAAGGACAATTTTGCTGGATAAAGAATTCTTGGCTGGTCTTTTTCTCTTTCAGTACCTTTAATATATCATACCACTGCCTTCTTGCCTCCATGGTTTCTGATGGGAAACTGGTATATAGTCTTATTGAGCATCCCTTATATGTGATGAATTGCTTTTCTCTAGCTACTTTCAGAATTTTCTCTTTATCTGTGGCATTTGGTATTCTGAATAGTTTGTGTCTCATAGTAGGTCTATTCAAGTTTACTCTGTTTGGAGTACATTGTCCTTCCTGGATATTAATATTTATGTCTTTCATAAGGTTTGGGAAAATTTGGCCATTATTTCCTCAAATATTCTTTCTACCTCTTTTCCATTATCTTCTCCTTCTGTGTCACACATAAAGTGTACATTTGTGTGTTTTGTGCTTTCATACAATTCCCTGAGACCCTGTTCAATTTTTTTCCATTTTTTCTTTGTCTTTTCTTTGACTTTTCAAGTTCAGATACTCTGTCCTCTAATTTACTTATCCATTTTTCAAACAATTCAAATCTGCTGTTATATGTATCTAATGTATTTTTAATTTCATCCCTTGGGTCTTTCATTCCATTAAGATATGTTACTTTTCTTTGCAAGCTTTCAAAATCTTCTTTATGTTCACCCAGTATCTTTTTAATATCCTTTATCTCTTTAGCCATATTTTCTTTCAACTCCTTTAATTGATTTAGGATATTTATGTAAATGTTGTTGATTAAGTGTTTTAAATCCTGTGTCTCATCATGGTTTTTAATTTTTTCCTTTGGCTGGGCCATACCTGCTTGTTTCTTAGTATGGTTTGTAGTTTTTTGGTTATGTCTACATATCTAATTATGCTGGTGAGTTTATTCTGATGGTCAATTTCTCTCTCTTGCCTAGTGGTTTTGTTTCATAGCTCTTCTTTGATTTTTGCTTCAACTTATTCCAAATCTTTAAAATTGCCCTGTTTAAAACAGGACCAGGGACCCACTAATGGTGTGCAGACCAGATCCAAGAAGTCCTGGGAACAGGGACAAGAAGAACTCCAAAAAGCCTTTTTGCCCCTTCACTTTCCCAGCCTGCCAGCAGATGGCATGATTCAGTGAACCTTTCCATGGAGGTGACTCATTCAACCTCCACTGGCTGGTATTTCAGGGCTCTGGTTAGAACCATGATTCAAAGCTGGGTCCTGCTTATTAAATTTGCTGAAGAGAAACCACACTCAGCCCTTGCCACACTTTTCCTCTTCCCAGGGAAGAAAATGTACTCTCCTCTCTCAGCTGTCCACTGTCAGCCACAAGTTTTACCGAGGCTGTTCACCTTAAAAGTGGGTGATGGACACCATTCCCAGCAGTGTGGGCGAGTAGCTCAGTTTTCATTTTGGCCTCTTTGTCTGTCTATCCCCACTCCCTCCTTGACACTGTATGTGGCACTCTCCTGGGCTGCAGATCCCCAAAGCAGCTCCTTTGAACAGCGTCTGCCCTTTCTCCACTGTTTTTATAAGAGAAGTGAGCCCTATCAACCTATTCTGACACCATCTTCCTGAAACTCTTACTAATGAAGTTTTGTTTAATAATTTTTATAAGTTTTCAACAAAGTGGCCACATTAAAATTTAGTTTTACATTATAAATTTGTATGTACATACTCTTCCTCTACCTAATAAATCTTAGGTTATTGATTATTTTTTACTCTAATGCAGTTGTCAGAGGCTAAATAGAATGGTTATAAAAATGAAAATTACAATTCCTCTTTAATTTGAGGGATTTGAAATATCATTTTCATTTTGTATCAATGATTCATGAAAATTTTTCAAATTCATAGCAGTAAAATGTTTATGTTTACAACTAATTATACATCATCAACTTCCAAAGACTGTAGTCTCAATTTATCTGGTATCATTATACATTAATTACTTTATTTTTTAATCTTAAATGAGAAATATCACAACCTTATATTTTAAGAATATTGTCAGGGGAGTTTTTTATGGTCATTCACATGATGATAACCACAAAATAAATTAAAATGATTAAGTTCTTGATTCCAAGCCCTATTATCTCTTCTACTATGCACAATAAAGAAGATCAGTCTTATCTTCTTCCATGACCAACTCTTTCTATCCAAGATATTTTTTAATTGATATGAACTGTGAGCAAATTGAAATTTAACTGATTTTTATCTAAAATTGGCTAATTAACTCCCAGTTTTAACAATTCACCCTCAGCTTTTTGAATTGGAAGAGAGACATGCTCAGAATACTTTAGTTGACAGGGGTTTACTGTAAATAATTGAGGAAATAGGCAAGAGTTAAGGAAATAAGGAAATAGGATATCAACTCAAGACAGAGGTAGCATTCAGCCCTTATCAGGAAGACTGGATTCCTCAATTTTTTATTCTTCTACTTGTTTTCAAAATAAAATGGTTTATACAAATTCAATAGCTAACATTTGCTGAAAGCAAGTGCTATGCTATCTTCAATATATTATATGTCTTTTAATAGCCACACCAAGCCTATCTTTCCATTTAACAGATAAGAAAACTGATGGTTTCATCCAAATAAAACAGCTAATCAGGCAGCCCAGGATTTTTAATCCAAGAAGTTTCTCTCTGGAGTGTACTTTTTATGCTATTCTATTCAAACTTTCATTATAACCTAAAAATTATAGCCTGAAATATGTTTACTCTTCTTTATACCTCATGGCTTCTGATTCCTGAAATAGGAGCTTTTCACTCCTTGGATATATCAATTCTACCCTTAGTCTTTTTGTCACCTGTGGTATATCTTTTTTTGGTAAACTTGTTATTTTGAAGTAATTTCAAACCTACAGGACAGTTGCAAAAATAATACAAAACCCATTCATCGTACTCTTACCAAATACCCAAATCCACCAACTTTTAACATTTTCCCATATTTGTTATATCATTCTCTATCTATCTATCTATCTATCTATCTATCTATCTATCCATCCTATCTGTCAATTTATTTTCTAAACATTTGTGAATAAGTTACATACACCTTGAACACTTAACACTTCTGTGTACTTTTCCTAAGGACAAGGAATTCACTTATGTAACCACCTTACATACAGTTATCAAATTCAGGAAATTTAACTTTGACACAAAGCTTAAAGTTTATCTTCCAATTTTTTTCATATGTTCCAATAATATTTGGGCATTTTCTTTTCCTCTATTAGATCCAGTCCAAGTTCATATATTGCCTTTAATTGTCATTGTCTCTTTGGTATCTCTGATGTATCATTTAACTAAGGTTAAAGATATGGTATTTCTCTGCTGAAAAAGACAGCTCTCTAGACTTTTCTTGAGTTTTATTTGTTTTATGAAGACTAAACTATAAGATATTTCTGTAAACATTCTGGTTAATAACCATGAACCTCAAATAATTTCAGAGTTTATATAAATAAGTAACTTTTCTATCTAAATGGAAATAATAATAGAATAAACCTCATAGAATAGTTGTGAGAATTAAATAGGCTAATGCATGTGAAACTACTTAGCACACTAATAGGCATATAGTAAGTACCACATAAATGTTTCCGAAATCATCATCACCATCACTGCTATCATCATTTATCACCATTGTAATGATACCCAGAAATCTGAAGCAAGTAGAAATGGTATGCACCACCAGAAAATCATGTTATTAAATTTAATCTATTCACGTGGACCTTTTGATGAGGCTACTTCAGTTAATGTTTCGCCCAGCCCAATCAGGACGGCTCTTAATCCTATTTCTAGAATCCTTTACAAGTGGGATGACATTCAGACAGAGGGAGAGAAAAGCCACAGGGAGCAAGAGTCTGAACATTGTTGGCACCCAGAAGACAGTGAACAGACCAGGAGACACTGCTATATGCCTTACTGTGTGACAGAGGAGCCAAGGCTTGCTAGCAGCCAGCACCAGAAGGCCGGTCTTTGAGAAGAAAGCAGCACCTTGATGACACCTTGATTTGGACTTTTCCCGTCTCAAACCGTAAGCCAATAAATTCCCATTGTTTAACCTGACCTATTTCATGGCATTTGCTTGAGTAGCCGAGGAAATTAAAACACCCCCTCACCACTCTGTATTTCATCAAATTACTAAGACACAACTATTTAAAATTTTAAAAATTGGTCCAAGAAAATCTGATGACCTTTCTAGCACAGCCTCAGCAGTCAGGGTCATCAAGCACTCTTTTTCCTTTTCCTTGCTCAATTATTGTCTGATCTTTCTCCTACTTTAATATTGTCTTATTACTTACAGCATATAAAGGATATTTTAACCTCCTATGGCCTTATATCCAACCATATCACGCTACTGAATTTATACTTTCAAAGGTGACTAAAGCCAGATTAATTGTTAGATTCAAAGGTCATTTCTTAATCCTTATGTTCCTAGACCTCTGTAGAGCATTTGATTCATTTGACCCTTTTTTTCTTGAAACTTCTGAATTTCATCACCTCCATATACATTATTAACACCAGTGTGACCATCTTAAAATGTTTTTTTTTTTAATCATAGCAGTTCTCTACTCATTTATTCATGGAAAAAATAAAAAGTCTTTAGTGTGGCATTCAATATTCATAACGATCTTAGTTTTGTTTTTTTTTAAGCACACTGGTTAAAAGGGAAAGTCTTACGTTGTGCTCTTTTCTATCAGAATTTTCTCATTTTCTCTCTTTATGAGAAATATTTAATTACTTTTTATTAGAATTTCCTCTTTCCCTTTTCCTTCATTCTCTATTTGCTGCTTTCCATTAACTACTTCAAGCTGCACTAAGTGTCTGTGTAATGAGTATTTTGCCCACTTCAGGTTAGTTGACCGATAAAAGCCACAAAGAGAAATTTGTAATAGAATATCATTCTTTAATATTTTGAACATGATTTGGGAAAAAAATTCAGGACGTTGGACAGCCCAACTATTTCCATCCTACCTGTAATGTGGTATGGAAATGTAGATGTTGCTGTTTGTCTCAAACCTGGGAATCATTTTTCTATGGAAAGTTTGTAAAAGAATTCTTAAAGTTCCCTTTTTGTTCTGAAACTCACCAAGTCAGATTGATCTAAGCAAGGGCAAGCCTGATCAGTGCAAAGATAGACAACAAAATGGGGAAATGTTTCTGATGCATAGGTGTTTAGCACCTCACTATTCTGCTGAACATTCTAATAATAAACAACACAGGTTATGAAACAAAATCATGTTATTTTGTGTTATTTCCATTTTTGATCAGTCCCACATTATTTATACAGTTGTCTATTCTTTTGTATCATATCATGTTTTTTCTGGTCTAATCTGGAAATTCATGTATTTTATAGATTCTTTTACATGGATCTTATCTTCTTTGATGGGCAAAAAAAAAGTTGAAAATGTATTTCCTGGGATAAGCAGTTTCTTCTTAAAGATGATTCTTACTCAGCTCTGGAATGGAGTTCATTTTCATAAGTTTTCCTATAAGAACAAAATCCTAAATGGTATAGGACTCTGAAAACCAGGACAAGGATATAGAATTGGCATTAATTTATCTGTATCATCAGAAGAATTACATTAAAATACTCCAATCTTCAGGAAAAGTTAGCTCTTCCTAACACTGATCAATTTTGAAGATAAAGGGGAAATTCTTGAACTACCTAAATAAAGAGGTAACTGGAGTTAACACTACAAAATTATGAGGAAATAAAACTTAAATAATTCATAAGTAAACTGAAAATAAGGACCTACTAGTGAGTTGGTGAGTCTATGTTAATACAGCAGAGACTAAAACATCTCTGCCCATCCCCTGAAAAGCAGATGTCCCAAAGGTGAAAAGAAATTAGAAACTCCATGTGATTATTCACTTAATCTTATAGGGTTCTTTTTAAAACTACTATCATAAACCTATAAGGCCAGATATAAAGCATATATGTTCATATTTGGAGTAGTTCAGATCAAGAATATTTTACATTATGTTCTTGCTTTTAAGAGAGGTAACTCTTCTGAAAATATGCCAGTATGAAAAAGAGTTTAAATGAAAAAATGAAAATAAAGTGCCATCAAATATGGTGACAGGTTTAAAGTATGGGTAGCCTTGAATCCATAGAGTTGTAATTAGGCTTACATCATATCAGAAGGAAGTAATAATTCGCCTTACCATATTCCTGCATTAAGTTTTGAAAACAATTGAGCAGCTTAAGGCTGAATATATTTTCCAAGAAGCTCTTTAACCATTCATTTAACTGTTAATTTGTTTCAAACTCCAACAAAAATGTTTAACTAATCAAAAGCCTGCTGTTGAATGCTCTGATATATAAAGATACCAGATTTTTCTCAACAAAATGAATGAAAAAAGATTCAAAATATGACCCATTTTATTTCATATGCATTCTTTCTGGCCTCAAACATTTTCTAGTCTTCATTTTTTCATGAATTAGGGGGTAGACAGTATAATTTCTCACTTATCTTTTCTCAACAGAGAAAGAAATTATATAAGAAGAAAATTTGACTAAAAATTAGAACTTGGAAAATTTCAACATGGAAATATTCTCTAGAAATTTTCCACCACTCATTTCCCACAGATGAGGAATATTCAGAAGAGAAATATTCCATATGCAACATCCTTTCAGTATACATTATCTGTTGATATCTTGCAGAGCTCCTTCTACCTACTCTTCCTGTTTGAAAATAAAATTTCATAATAATAATAATAAATATATTCTTAGGTAATAATTATTTTGCATTATAGATGAAATCAGTGGTATTCTTTCAATGCATAGACAAGAAATGCTTTATGAGTAACACATATCATGGCAATCTAAAATAAATATACTGATTGCACTAAATATAATTTTCTGAGTTGTTTCTTGTTTCCTTAATTTCCTACATCTCACCTGTAATAATCCAAATTCAGGTTCAAATCTTGGATCAAAACTGATTAAAAGCAGTTTCATTTTTCAGATAAAAGAAAATTATGATATGGAGTGATTAGAATGTTAATAGAAGTATGTTATTTCTTTGGACTACTCAGAATAAGAATATTATGAATGATTCTACCATTGGTTGAGAAATCTATGCCCTTCTGTTTCTTTTCTTCAAATGCTAAAATGACTATGTAATTGTCAGCACATTTTAAATAATAATAACAACAAATTGGAAAAGAAAAAAATATTAAAAAGCCTGAGTTTTGCTTTTCTGTAATATTCTCTAAGTATTCCATAGCATACATTTTAAAGGTCAAGTAGCATCAATGATTTTCTACACATGTAGAAATGGAAAATAATTTATGCTATATAAAGAGATTATTCAACCTCTTAATAAAATAATAATAATTTTGCACTATTTGATTTAATTTCAAGTTATGTTTTATGTTTCTCTTCATCTGAGTTCCTAGATAATCCCTTACACCCTCTATTTTCTGAATTTTAAGCATAAAGGGAATGTACAAGATTCTATCACTTAGTCACTATGCAATTTTGAAAAGCTTAAATTAGCAAACTTGAAGATGGACATGAGTTTCCTAAAAGGAGAAAACAATGAACAATTCCCCAAGAAATATTCTGTAAGGACAGATATTTAATCAAATGTTTTTATTTATCTGATTGAAAAATATTTTGATGTTCTGACAATTTTTTAATTAAGCAATATAAAAAATTCATAGTATTGTGTTTCCAGGTTCAGCTCAAAGATATCAAGAGCTGGAAAGACTATAGATCTCACTGTTAAAACAAGAGAAAAGCTGGACAAACTGAAAATTAAAGACTTTGTAAAAAATCATTAGAGAACTGAGATCATAGGGCAAATAAATATCCTAAAATCCAGAGAGAGACAGGCACCTACAAGGAGAAGCAGAACTTTGCTTAATTGTGACCTGCACTGCCAAATACTGCAAAAAAAGGTGATTTCAACACTCAGGTTTTTACTCTAGAACATCACCAGGAAAATCCAAGAGGTCTGAGAAAACTTAACCCATGGTACTGACTGGGAAACTAGAACATTTAAGGCAAAATTAATATCAGTTCTACACAATCTTCTCCAGAAAATAAAAGTGGGAAGACTTGCAAATTCATTTTATGGAAATTGTTTTACTTTAATACCAAAACCAGATAAACACATCTGATTATAGCCCTGCTATGAACATGGACAAAAAATGCATCTACAAGATATTTGCAAATCAAATTCATGAATATATAAAAATGACAATATATCATGACCAATTGGGGTTCATTCCATGAACATAAGGCAGGATCAACATTCAAAAATCAATCAATAGGGGGGCAGATGTGGCTCAAACGGTTGGGCGCCCGTCTCCCATATGGAGGGACTAGGGTTCAATCCCCGGGACCTCCTGGTGAAAATAAAAAAAATAAAAAATCAATCAATAGGTGGAAGCAGCAAGATGGCGTCGGTTTAAGTGGGTATTCACCATCTCTCTCACAAAAAACAGTTGAGTGGGGGCAAGATCCTGCCTGGGTGGGCTGGAGGGAGCTGGAAAAAGAGATAAATTGCTCAAGGTAAAACCGTGTGTTTCTTGTCCCGTTGCTGGAAACTGCAGATGGCTAAGACCCACCCTCAGAGCAAAATGCCTCTGTGAGCCCCGACTCCTGTTGGCCACTTAGCAGGAGGGAGTGTTCTTCTCTTCCTTGGCAGAGTGTGGAGAGGGGTTTCCCTTTTTGTGGGTTTGGTTGCCTGGACTCCCTTTGAGCTTTGGGGAGCATACCAACTTGCTTGAGGTGGCACCGGGAAGAGGGGAGAGGTGAATCTGCTGAGGAAGCCTGATTTATCTAACCACCCTGGGATAGAGAAACTTGGCCTGGGAGGGGGTGGAGTCAGGCAATTGATTAGTCCTGTGCTGAAAACTATCAAAATTTCAACTCTCCTAAGGTAGGTAGGTAGTACCTATTTAGGGCCCCCTGAGAGGAGGGGATAGTCTGGAAGAAAGTTGAGAGTCATTTTTCTGCGGTGAGTTCAGTCGCCAGGGTCCCATTTGAAGGAAACTTAATCTAATCAGTAGAGGTGAGAGGGGATCCACTCACACAGGCTATTGCTTCCTGCTGCCCTGGGAGAGAAAGCAATAAGAATAGAAAGGAAGCAGAGGTAGACAGGCTCCTAATCAGTAGTAATCTACCCAACTGCAAGGAGTCAAACCTTCCTGAGGGAAAGTGACTGGAGAGCTAACAGACCCAAAGAAAAAGTTAAGCTCAGTGGAGGAGTTTCCATCTTGGATATGTGAGGTCCCTAGGTCAATTCCAGGCTGCTCTTAGAGCAGTGATCCACTGGGATATCAAATATCCAGCTGATACTTTAGGACAGGGAAAACATAGACATTATTTTTATATTAGGTTCTCTTGGGTCACTTATTTTTCCTAAAAAAAAAAAGGTTACTTAAAATTTTTTTTTAACTTAGTTTACTTTCTAAAACCTGCTTCAAAACATGCAGAGGCAGACTGTGAGGTAATTGATTGATGAACACTGGCAGCCTGAGGGCATAAGAGGGAAGGCTGTTTTTCCTTTGTGTTTGACTGCTTGCTTGTGTGTTTGTTTGTTTGTTTTGTTTTTCTTTCTACTTTCTCCCCCCACCGCCTTTTTCTTTCTTTTTCTTTTTTTAATTAGGTGCTGCTGGCTTGTTTCTTGTTTACTGTGTTTCCTCTTCCTTGATTTCCCCTTTTCTGTGTATACCGATTTTGTCTACCAATGCTATCTCTTTTCCTTCCTTCATCTTTCTATCTTCCACTTTCTATTGTTGTTCTTACATTCCACCTCTCTTTGTTTAGTCCTCAATTTTTCTAGTTTTTATTTCTATCTCATCTATCCTGTTTTCTTTCTTTTATTAACTTTATTCTTTTTGTCTTTTCTTTTCTCTTTCCCTGTCTCCTCATCGTTCTGGCCTTTTAATTCATCCTATATCTTTTTCTCTATTCAGTTTTGCATTTCATTGTTGGTACTCCACTTTTTTATTCCTATTACTCTACACTACTTACATGAGATAAATATTCATTTTCTAAGGTCTTATATGGTGTTATATGGCAATAGGCCCCAAATAGCTGAAGTCATATTGAAAAAGTAAAATGAAATTGAAGGAATCACACTACCTGACTTTAAAACATACTACAAAGCTACAATGGTCAAAACTGCATGTTATTGGCACAAGGATAGACATACCAGCCAATGGAACTGAATTGAGAGTTCTGATATGGAAGTGTTCTACATGATCTTGCAATGATGGACACAGGCCACGTTAAATATCATCAAAATTTATAAAAGTTTATGGTCTAAAATGTAAACACTTGACCATGCTTAGTAGCTATGTTTCACTATTTGTATATCAGTTGTAACAAATGTACCATCTACATATAAAAATGCATTAATATGGGAAGGAGGAAAAGGGGAGGATGTTGGGGATATGCGAGTACCCTGTATTCTGTATGTGACTTTACTGTGACCTAAAACTTCTTTGAAAGCAAAATGAAAAAAAGTAAGACACTGGGGAATAAATGGAAGTTAATTTTACTGTACATATAGGACAACAGATATTACAATGATGAAAGGCAAAATGTGAAAAAAATTTTTTAATATTTTTCATTATTTTTTAATATCCCAATTTTAAAATTTTATTTTAGTTTTAGTTTTCTTTAAAATTTTATGTGTTTTATTTCTTATATTTAAACCTACCATTATTATTTCATTTTCCTATTAATTGTATTTGGCTATTTTATTAGGCTTCATTTTTGAAGAAGCTTTAGATCACAGAAGGGTTACAACTGGAGCAGGGGAGGATCACTGGTGTGGGGTGTCAGTGATGGGGGATTCATGGGAGGAAGTTCACCTGGGCATACCTATAAGGTATATGAATATGTTCAAATGTTCATGGGGCATTGTCACAGTGGTTGGATACTCACACAATAACCTGGAGAATATTGAATTCCCATCCTGGAGAGCTCTACCACATTCTCTAATGGAACAGCAACAGTCTTCCAAGTGCAGAGGCAATAACTGGCGAAGGAAGGTGATCTCTTGATGGACCCTTGGTATTGATGACTATGCTTATGAGCCTTTGCTCTTGAAATTGAAACTTAGCCTAGTGTTGTGGGGTGCCTAAGAGTTGCCTCCTAAGAGTTGTTGCTCAAATGTGGCCTCTTTCTAAGCCAAACTCAGCATATAAATGTATTACCTTCCCCCCAGCATGGGACCTGACTCCCAGGGATGAGCCTCCCTGGCACTGAGGGATTACTACTAAGCATCAACTAACAATGCAACTGGAAAAAGACCTTGAATAAAAGGGGGAAAAGGTAAAGACAAATGAGTTTATATGGCTAAGAGACTTCAAAATGAGTTGGGAGGTCATCCCAGAGGTAACGCTTATGCACATCTCAGCAGGATCTCACAGACGACCAAAGTGGATACTAACCGAAATAGTGGGGCTCCTGGGGCTCTGGAGACACCCAGGTCCTATGGTCAGGGAAGATAGCTCTGGAGTTTGGTGCCTTGCCAGTGGGCCCTACTTTGGAGTTTGTGCTCCTGAGAGTGACAGAGTTGGACTCAGTTATGGCTTTCCTACACGTGGCTCATCTGTCCCTTCTATTTGAACCTATAGTTGGTTCTGTGGTTTGTAGGTGTATGTCCAAGAGACTTGAATCTTTGGGCTGTCCATTTGCCAGCTGGGCCCTGAGCCTCAGCAGAGTTGCAACACTTACTCTCCAGTTCATTGGACTCACCCAGGACAGCTAACAAGGAAGTGAGGATTGACAACCACCATACCAAGGAAACAAGAGAGCCTACAACTGCAAGTGAGATAGTCCCATCCATCGGCTGTATGGGGTGGGGGAAAGACAGGTGTAATGCGGGGTTTTTTTTGGGACTTTGGAATTGTCCTGAATGGCATTGCAAATACAGATATAGGCTATAATATATCTTCCCATAGCCTGCAGTATTGTGTAGGAGAGAGTTTAAATAGAATGTGAACTATGGTCCATGCTCAGTTGCAATGCCCCAGGGTGCATTTATCAATTGCAATGAATCTGCCAAACTAATGAAGGATGTTGTTTATGTGGGAGGGTATACGAGATATGGGGAGCGGGGCATATGGGAATCCCTATAATTTTTGTGTATCATTTGTGTAATCTAAGTATCTTTAAAAAAATAAAAAATATATTTTAAAAAAATCAATCAATATAACTCACCAAATTAATAGACTAAATAAGAAAAGTCATATGGCTCTCTCAATAGATGCAGAAAAATATTTGACAAAATTCAATATCTTTTTATGAAAAAAACTCTCAGCAAAGTAGGAATAGAAAAAATTTTCTTAACCTAACAAATGGCATTTACAAAACAAACAAAGAAAAAACCCTAAAGTTAACATCAGACTTAATAATAAAATGCTGAATACTTTCGTTTAAGATCAGGAAGATAATAATGTGTTCTTTCATCACTCCTATCAGCATTGCATGGGAAGATCTAGTCAGTAAAATAAAGCAAGAGAAATTAATAAAAGGCATATGAATTGGAGAGAAAGACATAAAACTCTATTTAAAAAGAAAGAAATGGAGAATTTAAAGAATTATCTAGAGAATTCAAATGAAAAAAAAAAGTATGAAATGTAATTTGAAATTAAACAGAGCAAACCTGTTATATTAGAAGGTTGAATAATATTGTTCTTTCACATATATTAATTTCCAATTTTTTATGGGTAAAGCTTTTTTTTTTTAGAAATCCCAAAGAATCTAAACAAAAATTGCTTGGAATAATTCATGAGTTTAGCATGATTTCAGAATATAAGATCAATATATAAAATTCAATCTTATTCCTATATATTAACAATGAATAATTGGAATTTGAAATTTAAATATACATTGGCACCAAAAAAATAAAAACTTATGTATACATCTTACAAAATATGTGCAGTAGTTGTGGGCTAAATGCTACAAAGTATTCCTGGGAGAGATTTAAAACTTAAATAAATGGGGTAATATACCATGTTCATTGGTTGGAAGATCCATAGTTGTTAAAATGCCAACTCTTCCCAAATTGATTTATAAATTCAGTGCAATCCCAATCAAAATCCAAGCAGGCTTTTTTTAAGAAATTGAAAAACTGATTCTAAAATTCATATAGAAATGCAAAGACCTGAAATAGCCAAAAGCACTTTGAAAAAAATGTTGGAGAATGAACTCTAGCTGACAGCAAGACTTGTTATAGAGCTACTATAATCAAAATAGTGTAATATTTATGTAAAGACAGAAAAAAGAGATCAATGAAACAGAATAGAGAATGCAGAAATAGACACACCATGGACAACTGATATTTGATTAACGTGCAAAGGCAAACCAGGGGAGAAAATATTGTCTTTTCAACAAATAGTGCTGGAAATATTTGGAAAGGAAATACTACAAAGGAACTTCAACTGATACCATTCACAGTATACAAAAATAACTCAAAATGGATTGTGGACCTAATTGTAAAACCTAAAACTATAAAACATCTAGAAGGAAGCAGAAGATAAAACTTTTGTGATCTTGGGTTAGGCAAAGCTTTCTTAGCGATGACTCCAAAACTAAAATCCATGAAAGAACAAATTCATAAATTGGACAATAAAGGTTTAAAACTTCCACTTATTAGATTAAGAGAATTAAAAGATAAGTCCCAGACTGCTGAGACTTCAATATATCTCTTTCAGAATTGGTTAGACACAGTAAGAAAAAATTATACAGTTTAGAAGTGTTTAATACAAACAAGAAATATAATTATATATATTTACAGAAAGAGGGGAAGAGAAGATTGCCTCCCAAATAGAGATGGTGTATTGTTCTTACCTCTAAGAAGATTTACAAAAATTTGTCATGTACTTTGGACAAAAATACATAAAAATATTTGAAGTAGAAAATTTTTCATGTCACATTCTCTGATAATTAGAAAATACATAATGTAAGTAAATTAGTAAGTAAAAGTAAAAACAAAAATTAAGTGATGACAAAAATATTAACATTTTACAAATTAATAAAAAATGCTTATAAAAATTATTGAGTTTAAATAGCAAATTAAAATAAAATTTGTAGAAATCTAAAAACCAAGGAAAATCCAAATAATCCATGCCAATACTAACAGAGCAGAACAAAATCTATATACAGAGAGAATTTTTTGGCCAGAGATATCTACAATTTTAAAGAAAACAAAAGAACAAAATACTCATTCAAAAAATTAGGCAGAAAAACAATTAAATAAAGCATAAGAAACTAAAATAGGAAATTGATGAAGGAAAAAAATCTTATATTAATGAAGTACAAAACCACACGCATGAAAGTGTGTGCATGTGCACACAGAATATCTATAGCCAAATGTGCTTTTTTGAAAATACCATCAAAAGTTGAAAAATATTTTGGAAACTTAAGTGTAAAGATGAACAAATAAAATAGATCAGACTTGGAATATGAAAAGACAAATAGTCACAGTTTTAGGAGCAGTTAAAAGAGTTATAAGAAACTAGGACATGTAACTCTGACAAAAAAAAATTGTTTTGAAAACAAGGAAATAGATAATTTCCAGAAAATATACATAACTTCCCAAAATTGATTAAAAATAGGTAAAAAACTTGGTTAGTTCAATTAACATAGAAAAAATCAAAAGATGATTAATGATTTACCACTAAATGGAGCCAAACAAGGGGAGTGATTAAGGAGAGATTTGGTAGAAGCCAAGAATATTTAGACAAAACAGACTGAAATCCAGCATGAGTGAGGTCAGATAACTGAGGATCTAAACATTCCAGCAATGGTCAACCTTGGAATATTTCTTTTATGGGAAAAAGTGTGGTTTGATCAAGCAGAAAGTCAAGAATGGAAGAACTGAAGCTTAACCCTTTAAAAGAGCTAAACCGAGGTAGATTATTTGAGATTTCTTATCTACAGCTCATTACATTTGCATATGCTGAATAATATATTGAAATACATAAAGACAACATCATATGGATCTCACAGATGGAAAGATAACAGCCTCTAATTTGAGGAATTCTTCACTATCTGGTATATAGAATCAATTCAATGTCCTTTAGGTAGTAAATTCCATTTATTATCCTAAGTAGCATTGTCCTCTGCCCTGCAGTTTAAATGTGACTTTGGTCCTCATTGAAGCTGACTTTGATAGAGATAATGTCAGATTTCATCAACTGTCACATATCCAACCCAGAATAACTGCAGGACACTAGAACCAAAGAAAAAAAATCAGATATATCAAAATCTCAAATGCCTGTGCAATAGGTAAATTATGGCTGATTGAACCTGTCAAAAATTTTTTTGCCAATTCTCCCATTTCTCCATAATATTTGACTCTTAAAAATAGGTGAAGGTTTTTCTAAATCAACAAATCACAGGCAATCTAAATTGAAAGTTATTTTAATAGTGATTTAATTCAATCACCAATGTGCAACTTGACCTCAGCATATTCATCAGGATTCTGTGGTTTTACTCAACAGAAAGAAAATCTGGATAGTTTTGCAATATCGTGAATTTATTAGAAAAATGCAAGGTTGTTTCAGATTAACACTGTAAGCCATGCCTGAGAAAGTACAGAAACCAGAGAAACTCTTGAGTATCAGGTTGGGGCAACAAATGGGGAGCCTCCTTTGAGTTCTTCAGAAGGGATGAGTGAACTCCAATCTTCTGCTGCTCAAATTCTAGGCAAAGTGATTCTGTCTTTGTTGATGTTATCAACTTGGCCAGGAGAATGAAGGAAAATATATCAATAGTCTAAGACCTTACCCTATGAAGGGGGATTAATTCCTTAAAGTGAATATTAGATTTCTGTAACAAGTAGGGGGAAATGCATACAGGGCCAGAAAAACAACAAATATCTATGCACCTGCTCTATGATTCTCTGACAAAGTGCTATCGATTCTACTTAAACAGAATCAGCACTGTGAATCTATGACTTCCAAAAGTAGCCTTTTTCATGGTTCTCTTGAATTGAGCAGAGTTTTCCTTATATCTTTTATCTATCACTTTTAATTCAATTCCATGGATTCCCTCTTCTGCATGAAATATTTAAAAGCAATTTCAAATAATTCAATTAGTTATTGATCCACCTTGTAGTCCATATATCCAATCTGTACATCTATACCTTATCTGCAAAGATTTCAGGGAAACTGTAAAATGCCTCAAATCTGTATTTCCCTAATAGTGACAAATAAAAGAGCTGAGATGAGCATGACTGTTTAGTGAATCCTAGGCTCTGGTGATCACTGCTTCTTCTTCTATTTTTGGTTCCTATAAATCACCATTTAATAGCATTTATTAGTACTTTAATGCAAGTGACATCAAGCACACTGATGATTAATTTATAGATTCTACATTCCATTTACTTAACAATAATAACACTTGTCCATCTTGAAGCTTCCAACATCTTGCACATTCTCTAGAATCTGTCATTGAGATGTTTTCTGTGTATCCTGGGAATTTAATTTCTTATGCCTAAGAGACTTAAGTAGGAGACACTACTCTCTTAAAAGTTTTCAGCATCAACAAACCTCAAATGTCAGAGCTAGAAGAAACTTTGAAAACTGTTCCACATCTTTTACAGATGAAGTGGAAAGCAGAAGTCATTTGCCCATGTTACTTACTAAATTGGAGAAAAATTCTGTTGTCAAATTATGCTATTTCTACCTCCCACAATATTTCAAACTCAAGGTCACTAACCTTAGATGGTGATTCTTTTTTTTTCTTGCCTCTACTACTACACCTGCTTTTCTCTTGTTTAAATATATTTATATCTTTCCACTTTGACACTACTGCTAGTTTAATAATAATAATATTAATAAGTAACATTTACATAGCCTCTATTATGTTCCAGGCATTGTTATAACTGTTTTATATATAATAATGCATTTAATGCTCCCAACAGCAAACAAATAGGGTAAAAATGGCTCACCCAATGTCACACTTCTTTTAAATGGCAGAGCCAGGATTTAAAGGCAGCTGTTTCCAGAGTCTGTGATCCCAAATAGTGCAAAATACTGCCTCTCAAAGCCCAACTCTGCTGCTTAGAGTATATAATGGTCCATCACTGCCAAATATATATGCTCCCCAGCCCTGGCACATTCCACACACTTTGCAATCCAACCCTACTTCCATTTTCTTATCTGGTACTCTGTCTAATCTATTTCTGGCTACCTTGTTTAAGAATCGTTAATGTTCATAACATCAAACTGCAGGTCCCCTAATCACATAGCCACTCTCCTATACTCTGGTCCTTCCCTTCCCTAGCCTTATTTTGTATCACTTTCCAATATACACATAGCTTTAGTCAGGGCAGTGTTTTTTAATTCTTTCCTCCCTCGACCTCACACACACCTTTCTGATTATCAACTCTGTACCCCAGGACCTCACTCTGTGCCTGAAATGTTCTCGTTCTTTTTCATTATCTGTGGAGTCCTACCAAACTCTCCCGGCATATCTCAAGTGTAAACAAATCTGATCTGATCTCGACCTTCCCACAGTTTTCTTATCTCCTTTTCAGTTAGCATATAATTATCTCCAATTCTCTGAAATCCTGTGAGTGTATTTTCCTGATTAACTTGCATGTTAACTGAGGGCAGGGTCATGATACACACCTTCTATAACACTTAGGAAAGTACCCTATGAATACATGTCAATCAGTTCTTCCTGAACACTTCCAGCATCTATTATAGAGTCGAACCATAAAATGACCTTCTGCAGGAGAGCATACCAATTAATGGGACTTAATAGAAAAATACTAGAAGAGTTAAAAAGCAAACAAACAAGATTTTGTTTTCCAAGCCTTATCATATATATGTCACTTTGGTATAATTTATTCCCAAATAGTGGTTTTTCTTTAACAATTTCAATAATTGTTTGAGAAATTGATTTTTTTTTATCATGAGACAATTAATTATATAAAGTACATATCAATATGAGATATCAAACTTTTTTTTGGATTTAGTGCTATGGGGGAGGCATTGCGTAAGGTTTTGACAACTACATGGAAAGCCAGTACAAGCCCCTGGAACATTAGATTTCAGAGTACTAGAAATAAAATGTCATAATGTTATGAGATGTATGTTTTAAAGGTAAGGTAGAATGTGTTTATGAAGATAACATAAAGGATATCACCTGAAATCTTCAAACTTAAATCTTTAAGCATTTTTCGAATGTTTTCTGTGAACATAAGTTTATCATTACTTCAGCTTTAACATATAGATATATGTATTCTATACTGTTTTTAAAGAAAAAAATTCTTAAATATAATTGTAGTTAAATCTTACTATTTGATCTGTGCAGCCAAGGCTTTGACATAGCACTGACATTTGGTGGTGACATACACAACAGCAGTAGTAACAATAGTTATTTGTTTTTTAATCAATATGAGTAAATATAAATTGTTTGTTACAAAATTACAGAAATAAATTTAAGCAATGCCAACAAATATCACTTTCTGATTCCATGTCTATCATTGCCTTTAAGGAAAAGTAATTTTTCTTTCTGACATTTCATTATTACTGGACACTCTCTCTTAGACCCTGGTAATTTCCCCCTTGCTCTCTGTCTGCCACCTACACGAGCCTTCTTTTAGTTTATTTAGTTCTCCATGCTTACTTCCTCCTACCTCAAGGATTTATATATCTCATTTATCTGCCTGACATGCTACCAGCTAAATGAATGTCTCTTTCATCCTCAGATTTTAGCTCAACTATCACTTTCTCATGTAAGCTGGCCCAGATCCTACTTCAGACAATGTTTTCCAAATCTTTTTAAGATCTTTCACTTTTTTATCATGGCATTGTCAAAGTTTTACATTAAGTAGTTGTGTCTTTATTTGATTAATGTTTGTTTCCCTCACTATTTCATATTATCCCCACTGACAAATACTTTGTTTTGCTCACTACTACAGTCTTTGGTATATAAAATACACTCATAAGATGTTAGGAGAATGAATGAGTGCATGAAAGAATGGATTACACATGGAAGGAGAAAGTGGTGCAAGAGAAATACGTGGTATGTCAGCATTAGTTCTCCAAAACTAAGAAAAATAACTTCTTAGAGAATCATCACTTTGAGCCAAGGAAGATAATATTCAATCTTGGTTGTTTTAAAAGTGTCAGTCTCATTCTGAGTCTGAACATGTTATGGAGCCTATATGTTTGGCTGACAAATATGTGGAAAGAAGCAACCTAGCCTTCTATTTCAATATTTAGCTCTTATAAGGCAAACGTTATTGATAAGCAATCAAGGATCCCATCTAGCCTAAAAGTTTAATCATTCAATAATGTATTTGCCAAAAAGATTCCCACAGATATTTTATTGTGTGGGGATCATTTTTAAATTATTGGATAATATATAAAAAGTATATGATGGAAATGGGTGATACATCACACAAATTTACTCAATTTTAAGAAAAAAAAGTAATTTTTTAAAAAGTAAGGAAATTACTCCCTCACATGTACATTTTCTAATTTCTTGAAACTAAGAGTACCCATAATTGCTATCTTTCTGTAAACTCTAGTAATCCAGGGTTTACAAAACATGAATTGCAAATGTCATTTTAGGAAATCTTTGATAAACTAAATGGCCTGTCCATCTGTCTCCCTCCCTCCCTACCTCTCTCCCTCCCTTTCTTCCTTCCTCACTTTCTCATTTCACTCTCACTGCCTTTCACTTTCACTCTATTATGAAATAGAGAAAATGCTTAGGGTCTAAGAAGCACCTCGTCCTATCTGTATATCTTGCCGGGTTTCTTGGGAGGCAATACCTAACAATTTAAAATCAGATGGTGCATTTTCAAGCACCCATTGGGAGTGTAGGAAGCCATTTGGGAAGTTTTCCAGTTAACATTTGATGTTGCACCTTATTTCAGTTTCACCTCTCTCTGTCAGTCTTACAATTCTCCTAGAATCACTGATCTGATCATGTCTACTGAAGATTGAAGCAGTTCCTAAAAGATGAAACTATCCAAATGATAGAGAATCTGATTGAAAATTCAACCCAAACATTCACTGAAGTCTGTTTAGTGGCACTGGTTCTTAGAAGAGCAATTGGTGTAATGCTTAAATTAATGATCCGGTTAATTAAAAAAAATGAGTTACAGAGCATGCCTAATAGAAAATTTATAATAACACAGTAGGTTAACTGGTAAAGATATTCTATAGACCTATCCCAAGCCCTACACATACGGCCGTTTTCTAAGCCTAAATCTATGTCTTTTGGTTTCATTTTAGAAAAAAGATCTTAGATTTTCAACATACATTTAATTTTGACAGCATTTTCCCCAAAATAATAGCTGATGCCAAGTAAACCTAAAGGCAATATTCCTGTTCAACCAGTCAATAAAGAAATTAATCTCTTAGCAACTCTGATAAATACATTTTCTCAAACAAGACTGATTGTAAAAATATGATTTTAAAATTTTTAATCCAAATTTCGAGGAAATCTTGGTTTTATTCCCAAGAAGAACATTGCTATTATTCAATAACTATATTGGACAACAGTTTGAATCAAAATAATTTCTTCTGTGGCTCTAGGTGAATGGGGAATAATTTACTTTCATTTATCCTGAATCTAATATTGTTGAGTCAGTATTCCCCTACCACCCTTCCTGAAAATGGTTATTTCTCCTGATTGATTTTCTATTACCAGGATTCTCAACTCTGGCTGCACATTAACAATCCCTGGGAGTATCTTAAAAATACCACTACCAAAGCCCCACCTTAGAAAATTTAAACCAAATTTCTAAAGATAAGACCTGGACAGCAATTGTTTTTAAACTTCAAAGGCATGCTTTGAAAGAACAGTAAAGTTGAAAGCCATTAATCTAGTGTCTTTTATAACTACAAACCTCCAAAAGATGATAGAATATTGTCAAATCTCAAAATTTGACTTCCTCCAAACCTGAAAAATATGAATGGCAAATAGGCCAAAATGAGAAACAAACAAATAATCCCGCAAATATACCAGGAGCCATCAAATCAAGAGTTGGTGGCCAGAAGCATTTTTAAATTTCAACAAGACCTGACTTGGTTTTTGTTCCATGTTACTCCTAACAGCCCAATCAGAAGCATGGGGAGAAAGAGATGATTAAACAACATCCTGAAAAAAGTACACTTAAAATCCATTGTTGGAAAAAAACAGAATAATGCGTGGAGGCAGCTGCAAGAGGACCAACCCACAACCACCTCAGAAAAAAGGAAAAACAGTTGGCCTTTATCATTTGAGGTTTTCCTGCTGGAAGGATGTGGGGTAGAAAGAGAGATTTTTAAAATCCAGAGGTAAGATCTCATCCATAAAGAAGAATTTAGCAAAACTGAAGAATATAGAAAAAAGAAAGAAGAGGTTTCCAGGACAATGAGATATAGAGGAAGATACTAAAATATTTCTGATCCACTGTGCACTTAACACAGGGGCCTAAAATCACATTTCCAATTTCCTTATCTTCTTATGCTTATGGAGTATTAGAAAGGACTTTTGGGGGAAGTCAGGGTGAAACAGGGTAAAATCTGCTTAGGCAGCTGATCACTGATAAATGCCAAGACTCCAAGCTCCGCACAAAATTAATATGTGGCTAATTGAAGCCTGTAGATACCCTGACATGTAGTAGAGTACATTTCCTGTAAAGTGAATTGGAGTATAGACATTGATAAATAATGTAGAATTCAAGTTTTCTGACTAGGTTTATGCATAGTTCCTGTTGATTCCCACTACACTCCTATTTGCTATCTCCTTCCCTCAAATATATACAGACCATACACAGAGGCTACAGAGAACAGTACATTTTGAGAAAAGATAAACTAGAGTCAGATAAGGCAAGAGAGCAAGTGTTTATATAATAAAGTTTTACAAACAATATTGCTGCAAAGTAAAAATATGGGTCAATTTTTCTTGTTAGATATGAGCTAAGTGATAAAAGCTCATAAACCCCATTCCAGGAAAAAAATGGCTAATTAGCATTTAAAAATTAATAAAACATGATTCTGCTAAATCAATGCCTCAAATATAATATCATTAAATAACAGAAAGAGATGAAAAAGAAGATTGAAGAAAAATGAAACAAATTCAGGACAAACATGACACTATTATTGAATTAGTATATATATTAGACACAGAAAGGAAAAGAATAGACAGGTGAAAAATATTTTACTACCAAATAGGAAGAATTTAACATATAAAGAGTAAAGCCAAAGGATAAAACAAAGGGATTAAAGCAAATAACGAAAAGATCATGCTTATGAGAGTAGGCAAACATGACCACCACAAAGGTTATCAGTATCCCTGAAGGACAAATCCAAAATGGGATTTACATGATTTGAGAGATATAATAGAGGAAATTTTTCTTGAAATATGGGAAAATTTGAAAATGAAGATGAAAGAAAAATAATATTTTCTAGGAGAAAATATGATATAAAGTCATCACAATGAAATATATCTTGTTTAAGTTACTGAAGTTCAAGGATAAAGAAATTTTATAAAATCACTTACAATTGGAAAAATACCAGGCTATCTTCAGTCTTTTCCACTATAGTATTCAAACGCAGATGATATTAGAGCAATAACTGTAAAATTATAAGGGAAAGAAAATATAACCTAACACTGTTACATCAACAAAATTGACATTCACAATAAAAGCTACATTCCCCATTCTCAAACACGAAAAATCACCTAGAAAATATAGTACCTGTGATATCTTCTTGCAGAAAACAAACAAACAAAATCTTCTCGAAATGGAATTCTACTCATCAAGATATGAAAAGAAAAGCTTAATTCATTTAAATAAAATCAAAATAGAAGAAATGGGGAAATAGAATTTCAGGAGGTAAATGTTATGAAAACAAGCCATATAAAAATAACTATATAATAAGAAAATATTGAGAAGAAAAATGAAGAAAGATGGTATGGTAGGTAGAATTGAGGTCCTCTGGATATGTCTATTTCCTATTCCCCAGAACCTGTGGATAAGTTACCTTACTTGGCTAAAGGTACTTTGCAGATGTGATTAAATGAGCAATCTTTGGATGGGGAGATTATCCTGAATTCTCTGGTGGGTCCAATGTAATCTCAAGGGTCCTTGTAAGAGGAAGACAAGAGGGTCAAAGTTTGGGTGGGAGATGGAAGATGACAGCATAGATTGAAGGGATACATACCTGGGTCGGAAGGGAGCCAGGAGCCAAGGAAGATGGGTGACTTCTAGAAGCTGGGAAAGTCAAGGATATGGATTCTTCCCTAGTGTTCAGAAGCAACAAGCATTATAACAACTTGACTTTGTTTGGCCAAGTAAGACTGATTTTGGACTTCTGATCTCCAGAATTATAAAATAATGCACTTCTGTTGTTTTAAGCCACTAAATTTGTGGTAATTTGTTAAAGCAGCAGTAGGAAACCAATACAGATGGAAAGCAGCAAAATGCATTAAATTTTAAAATGTTCTTAGGAGGAAACCAACAGGCACTGAATACGTGAATAAATCACAAAAAACATAGTTTCAGCTTGTTTTGTAAAATTATAAAAGGAAACGACCCAAAGAATCTAAAGTAAGAAAATAACAAATCTAGAGGTCAAGTGTTAGCCTACATTAAAATATATTTATTAAACATTCTTTACCAAGCATATGTATATCTCAAAGTTTTTAATGTAACCACTAAAGATTTTAAAAAAAACTTCCACATTACCTGAGGGAAACCCAAACACACGCGCACATGCTTCATATAAATATAAAATATAGAAAGGTAAGAGGAAAAGAGAACAGAAAACATACTGAAAATAGAAGATGCATTACAAACAAAGCAGACAGCATAACAGAATTGCAGAAAGAACATATAATCACTACATCAATAAATGAAAATGAATCCATTTATTGGCTCAAAAAATTCATGGATTTTATAAAAAATAATCAAATCTTTTTTACATGTGTAAGATAATTGCATTAAAAATAAAATAATTGTGGGGAGCAGATGTTGCTCAGTGGTTGAGAGCCTGCCTCCCATGTACAAGGACCTGGCTTCAATCCCCCTGGTACCTCCTAAAAAAAAAAATTGAGAAAACTTAAATGTAAATGGATGAATCAAGACATACTGGAAAAATGATAATATCAGGAGAAAAAGATAAACTTAACAGATGCAAAAAATGCTTTAGAAAAAAAACTTGTCCATGATTAAAAACAAAAACTTTGAGCAAAATATAAGAATAGAAGGGAATTTTCTATAACTGATGAGCCTTACCTGCAAAAACCCTATAGAAAACATAATACTTAATGATGATTTATTAAATGCTTTCCCTCTGAGATCCGCAACAAGACAAAGATGCTTGCTGTTACTGTGTTACTGCGACTCAATATTGTGCCTATAGGCCAAGCCATGCAATAACAGAAGAAGAAAGAAAAGTTGCAAAGATGAGGAAGGAAGAAATAAAACTGTCATTATTAACAGATGATTTAAATGCATATGTAAAATCTGAAAGAATCTGCATATAAATTATTAAAATTAATAAATGAATTTAGCAAAACACAGGGTTTAAATTCAACATGTAAAATTCAATTATATTTCTATAAATCAGAAACAAATAAAAATGAAATTTAAACAAATATACCATTTTAGTAGCAGAAAAATCTGAAAGACCTTCAATATTTCTATATATAAAATTATAGCATATTATGAGAAAAATTAAAGAATGAATCTTGGTCCCTCTTTGGATCATGCACAAAAGTCAATTCCAGGTAAATGTGAAAGGTAAAATAAAATATTTCTTAGGCGAAAACTCAAAAGTATTTTCATGAGCTGATATTGGAAATTTTTTAAAGTAATTCACAAAACATCAATCATAAAAGAAAAATGTTGAAGAAAATTGAGGGAAATATTTAAGGAGGTCTATTAACCAATATAATAACTTAATGAGTTAAAAGAGGAGTCATCAACTAGAAGAAGATAGTTACAATTCATATATTCAACAAAGAGCTCTAAAATATATTGAGAATATAAAAAGAATTCCTACAAATGAATAAGAAAAAGGTAGACAAATCAATAGAAATTGGAAAAAGATAAGAATAGGCACATCACATAAAAGGATATCCAAATGATTAATTAATATATAAAAAAGGCCCTCAATGCCATTGGTTATCAATAAAATGCAAATTAAACCACTTATTTAATTGTGAAATTGTATGCAGCAGGACATTTTCATTGGTAGGGGCTATATATCTTTCTGGGACTTACAAATGTTGTGATAACATGAAATGTACGTACAGATTTACAAAATGCCCTTTAAAGGACTAAACTGATCCTATTGGAACTACAGATGTCCCATGATGATATGAAAAAAAGAACAAGCAAAACAGAAAAAAGAAACAAGTAAAATCTAAAAGCCTAAATTAATGAGCTGGAAAACAAACCAAAATTGGAAATACTATGCAAATTTAAAGTTGTTTATTTATAAACAACAAATAATAAAATACAGAGACTGAAAAAATAAAGAAAAAGAAAAATTAAGAAATCCCAAATGCACAACTTTGGAAATAAAAAGGGGAAGTAATAATAGATACAGAAGAACTTTTGTGTTTTCGTAAATCTTTTTGCTTTTCAAAGCCAGCATACACTGGCACCAGCATCTGATTAAAACAAAGATGGAGGAGTAGAATTCCTAAGACAAGTCTCATTCATCAATATCACTGAGAAACTAAATCTCCATGCAGTAAAAACATAACAGTACCTTAAAAAAAAAACAACCCACCATGACTAATGACTAAGTGGAATTCCCTGGTATGACACATTGATTCTTAAACCTATATGTAAAATTTACAATATTATTCTGAAAAAAAAGAAAAGTTATATAGTCACTAGCTGGTGAAAGGGTATTTGAAGCTTTAATAATGAACATAAAAATAATAATAATTACAGTTTTATTAGTACTAGTAGTGGCACTACCTTTTTTTTTCTTCATTTTTTTTTATTTTTTAAAAGATACTTAGATTACATTAATGTTACAGAGAATATATAGGGGATTCCCGTATGCCCTGCTCCCTACACCTCCCACATTTTCCCACATTAGTAGCTTCTTTCTTTAGTGTGATATATTCACTACAATTGATAAACACATTTTGGAGCGTTGCCACTAAGCCTGGATTATAGTTTACATTGTAGTTTACACTCTCTCTCACTCAATTCTGTAGGTTATGGCAAGATATATAATGGCCTGTATCTCTCGTTGTAATATCATTCAGGATGATTCCCAAGTCCTGAAAATGCCCCCTGTATTGCACCTGTTTTTCCCTCTCTCTATCCTCAGAACCTCCAGTGGCCACTGCCTCCATATCAATGATATTTCTTCCATTGCTAGAATCACAATAATTCTATAGTAGAATACTTTTAAGTCTACTGTAGTCTATAGTTCATTTCCCAGTCCTGAGGATTCTGGGATGGTGATGTCCACTCCACCTTTAATTGAGTGGAGACTTCGATCCCATATGGCCAATTGATGGGACTCTCCTTGCAGTTGTAGATTCTCTCGTTTCCTTGGTATGGTGATTGTCCATCATCTCCTCCTTGTTAGTTGTCCTGGGTGAGACCAATGAACTGGAGAGTAGGTGTTAAAACTCCGTGGAGATTCAGGGTCCAGCTGGCACATAGACAGCCCAAAGATTTAAGTCTCTTGGACGTATACCTATCAACTTTAGTACTAATTATAAGTTCAAAGAGAAGGACAGAAGAGTCATGTATAGGCAAACCACAACTGAGTCCAATTCTTTCACATTGGGGAGCATAAATGCGAAAGTAGGGCCCACTGGCAAGGGACCAAACTCCTGAGTTGTTTGCCCTGCCTATAGTGTCTGGATGCTTCCAGAGTCCTCAGGAGCCCTGCTATTTGGAGTAGTATCTACTTTGGCTGTCAATGAGATCCTGCTGATATGTACGTAAGCGTTACCTCTGGACTGACCTCCCAACTCACTTTGAAGTCTCTTAGCCATGTAAACTCATTTGTCTTTACATTTTCCCCATTTTGGTCAAGGTCTTTTTTTTTATTTCACAGATGATGAGGTTTTGTTGCAGAAAATTAAGTAACTTTATCAATGTCCTTTGGCAAGAAAAATGGCTCAAGAGGCTACAAACTTGGGCACTATGTTATACAGCTCTATATAGCATTCAACAGCCATTCTGATGATAACGTTAAAAAAATTAAATTGATAGGAAAAACAATTCTTATGCATTACAAAGATTCATATGTAAAATAAACCCATTTTAAGGCTTATTGTGAGAAACACTAGAAGCATAGAAACAAAATAAGAATACCCCTTGTCTGTATGCACTGGTCAATGAAATTACACAAGAAGGGGAAGTAACAATATAAATGTTGGAAACATGTAACTAGATTATGAGATTATGTCCTTATATATTGGTAATTCCAAGAAAATTTGCTGGGAAATATCAAGCAATAAACAAATCCATGAAGCTGGTAGAATGCAAAATTAATTATGAGAAAACATTCCTATATATAAACAAAAAGCAATAGGAAACCCACAAGTGAAAAGAACACAAGTACCATAGCAATTCAAAATATATAGTTGTTAGATATAGACTTTTTAAAAAATGCAAGATGTTTAGGAAAAATCCTTAAATCTTACTTAAGAAATATTTTAAAAAATTCTATCAATTGAAAGACAAAGTATGTTCATGATTACAAAGACTTGTGTAAGAAATAATGATTAATTCTCAAATACTATATAAATTCAATGAAAATACTGAGTTTTGTTTTGGAAGGAGAGATAGATTTGACAAAACATTAGACTATTTCTGGTATTATATATATATATGTATATATATATATTACAAATAACAACAGTTTAGTACTGGAGAAGACATATAGGCATGTCAGTGAGTCAGACTAGAGCATCTAGAAATAGAAATTAAATATATATAATTTTTGGATAAATTGTAAATAACTAGTTAACAAATTGGAAAAAAGTTGAACCCTTACCTCATTGCTCATACCAAAGGGGGGAAATGCTAGAAGGTAAAAGATTGAAATGTACAAAAATTAAGACAGAAAAGTCCAGATGGAGATTTTTGTGAATTTAATTATAAGCTTGGAGTTGAAATGGTCTTTTTTAGCCAGGATGCAAAAAAAAATTGAAAATTATAAAGGAAAAGATAGTTACATTTGAATATAAAATATTTGTTAATTAAAATAGGGAAATAGTAACTCTAAAGTGGAAAATCCTGACAGATGTCACATGGCCAACCAAAAATACTCCGCAAAAAGAGAAGAGGAGGAAAGTGAATCAGGGCACAATTTTTGCCCAGGCTCAAAGGGACATAGCATCTCAACAGATGAGAAACAAAACCCAAGTTCCCTAAGTTGTTGATGTCATTATTTTGAGAACAATAATTCCTAAGCCATTAGAATCTCACTCAATAAGCCAAAGCTGCAATTACTGAATAATATTCTAGACTCCTAGAAGTTATAATATGCCCATATTAGCATGGGAGTATATTTGCCACAAAATAATACATCAAGAGTCTATCACTTCCAATTTTATTCATTTTGTATTTAGATTTTCTAAAAACATTTTTTTTCATATAATTTATTTGTGGCTTTCTGAATAATCACTTTGAGAATTCTACTTTCCCAAAACTGATAGAAATTTTAGGTTTTTAAGGAACCAGAAAAAATGGAACATCCATGTATCTTTAAGCTAATTAAGGCATTACCATCTTATTAAATCACCAACTTTGGTAATTTTTTTCCTTAATGAAAGGAGAAACAAACAAACATATATGGTGAAAATAGAAGAAGTAAACTACTTTTTAGAAAGCAGTCCCTCTAATAGGCTTAAATTTATGTTATTGGCATAGTAAAGTAGGGTATAAAATAGACCAATTTGGTGAGGCAATATAAATAGATTCTCAGTAACTTATTAACTTGGTTTTGGTTCCAACTTCTTGCTTCAATATACTGTTCTAAGACTCAGCTCTGACAACTTTTTTTTTTTTTAACACTTGTTCTCACAGTTGAGTTGGACAAAGAAATGTAATTCTGTTTTAGTTTTCTGGGCTACTGAAAGCAGGTATGATGAAATGGTCATTTAAAAACTGGAAATTTATTTGCTTATGATTTTGAGACAGAGAAAATGTCCAAATCAAGGCATCATCAAGGTTGTGCTTTCTACTGGAAGTCTGGCCGCCCGAGATCCTTTATTCCTCTGTCACGTGGCACAGCACATGGCAGTATTTGCCAGCCTCTCCCTTTTCTTGGGAGTTAATTTCAGCTTCTTCTTTCTGTGGCTTTGTCGCTCTCTATCTGAATTTCATTCTTTGATAAAGGACTCCAGCAATAGGATTAAGGCCTATCCTATCCTGAATTTCATTCTTTGATAAAGGACTCCAGTGATAGGATTAAGGCTTGACCACACCTTAACTGAAGTAGCCTCATCAAAAGGTCCTACTTGCAATGTGCATTCACATGCACAGCAATGGATTAACTTTAAGAACATGTTTTTCTGGGGTACATACAGCTCCTAACCACCATAGATCCATTCTCCTTTCCTATAACCATGTGAAGGCTTGTGATCTACATTTTGGTCTTGCCTTTTGATGGCACCCCAAGTCTGATGAGTCTGAGCTTCTTCATTGTTTAGATACAAACAATGTTGGGAGAGAATATTTATATTCACATTTCAACACTCATTTTTATAAAGGTATCTACTCACTTAACTCATAATGTAGAAAGCATATTCAATATAAGTGCCCTACTTAAATATTGCTCTTGATGCATACACACAGCATAGAAACTTCAGCTTCCACTGTCCTTTAGTAATTTCTCTTACGGAGTTGACATCCCAAAATTATACCTGCCTATTTATCTATGCTACTTGCTACTCTTTACTTCTATTTATTTATATTTAAATTCGTGTTTCTTGAGGACGTGAGCCATATCTTATTAGTCTTTTTATTATTTGCCAATGCCCAGAAGAGTGCCCTTTGTAGTAAGTAAATAATATTTTTATATCCAGGAATTAATAAAATTGCACAAAAATTCAGGGAACCCAGTCTTCTCTGCAAGGATTAGTGTTTGATCCAGCCAGTGTCTTCTACTCTACCTTGGCTTGTCTCAGTAGGTGGCCCTGCCTCTCTGCACATTGTTGTTTGCTGAATAGCCTCTTGCTGGAAGGAAGTGCCTGCTTAAAGCTGTGATTACTGACACTGAACACAGAGCAGTCAGTCACCCTCTGAAGAGGTCAAATCAAGTTGGTACACAGATGTAGCTACGAAAATAATAGGCCAAGGTCTGACCTCTGTGCATAAGAAATGAAATCTAAGGTTAGCTATGAGCCTGTGAACTTTTAAAATGGATTGGTTTAGGTTCAGATGTAAAAGGTCACTAGTATTTTGAAAGGGCTCTCTAACATATGCAAAATTATTTCCTCACTTTCAGAAAAATGATGATGCTTCCTATGGAGTCAAAAGTTATTAGGTTGACACTGTAGAAAGCATCATCATTTTTCTGAAAGTGAGGAAATGATTTTACATATGTTAGAAAACGCTTTCAAAATGACAAAGTTGCGGGGAGACACATGTTGGTACTACAACTTTAAAAGTCAAAAGCAAACTTCTGATGATTAAATAAGACAAGTTTTGAAATAACAATATTGCATCATTTTCCAAATTTGATATTTTAAAAGTATATATCTAGGTTAGAAACACTAGACACACTCTCCATCTCAGTGACAGAGATCACTATGGTCTATTGAATAAAGTATCAGCACAGAGCTATACCCAGGGGTTTCCAGATTTATATTACTGATAGATCCAAGGCTGTGTTAAACAAGAATGTCAAATAATTCTTTATCCTTCTTTTAATGAAAGGTAGTTGTATTAGTTTCCTAGAGTTGCCATAAGTACCACAAACTTGGTGGCTTAAAACAGAATTTTTTTCTCTCACAGTTCCAGATGCCAGAAGTTCAAAATCACAGGAGGACCATGCTCCTAGGAAGGCTCTATGGGATAATATATCCTTTCAGCTTCAGGAAGCTGCTGGAGTTCCTTGGGGTTTGGCAACCTAACTCCAATCTCTGCCTCTATCTCCATATGGTCCTCTCTTTGTGCCTCTTCTAGTAAGAACACCAGTCTTTTGATTTAGTATTTCATCCTGAAAGCCTTACCTAATTACGTCTGCAAAGACCCTATTTCCAAATAAGGTGACATTCTGAGGTTCAGGTGGACATGAATTTTGGGGGAACACTATTCAACCCACTACGGTGATCCCTTTTATAGAGACAAGATTTTTCTTCTTACCAGCCATTTATTCTTTTTTGATCCTCTATAATTTCCTAGTGTTTACTTCCTACATTCTTTTGCCCACAAAGACATTTTCTTAGGCTTTCTTTCTTTCATACATTACCTGAATCAGTCTACAATGGTTCTTTTTTTTCCTTTCTTTCTTTTCTTCAAATAACAGATAGTCCAACATCAGTATTGAGTTAGCATTCTACACATAAATATTAGTTGCCTGGGTGCTATGAAACTTAAACTTTTAAAATAACACATTAGATTCACCTAGGCATTGACAGCTGCTTCATTGAATAACATACTTCCTAAAATAAGATTTATCTTTTGAGACATAAGTATCTAACCATTAGAAACCAGAAAAAGTAGCACATACTTTCTCAAGTCACCTAAAACAATTTGATCCAGGCATTTGGTTGAACATATTTTAATCATTTTTAAATTCTGGCTCTTACAGGAAACAAAACAAAACACAAGTAATGTTTTATGTACTGTTATATTGTCTACCTTTCTTTTTTCTAAACTAATTTAAATTATTAAGCTCTGCATTATACCCTGTATAACTAGGCTTAAGCAGGCAAGGATGACATGAAACACAAAGGAATTTTACAACAACAAAAAAGGATCAATATTAAAATTCAATAGACATTAATTATACTAGCTACAAAAGAGATAAAAGGTCTTTTATCCTTCTTTTTTTCTCCTCATGTTTCAGAATCCAAACAAACACATAATTCCCAAGGAACTAGTAGATTTGAAAAGACATAGAGAAAAGTGATTATAAATCCACTCCTTACCACTAATTACTTTAAGAAAAATTTCTAATATTACAATTTTTGAGGTTTCTATGATTTAGTCATAAAATAACAGTCAAGAAATAGCTACTTTGAAGAAACTTAGTTCCTGAAATGCTAATATTTTTAAATACTAATTTCCAAATATGTTCTGGATTAGCATTCTCACAATCAGTAGGCAAAAGCTTGTAATTGTCTAAAGTCAAACAGGGAACATTTTTTAAAGGAGAATAAATTACAAGAAATAACTTACCAACCATTCCCCACAGTTCATTTCAGATAAAAGCAAGTGAATTACAGATAACAGTAAATATTAATAAAGAGTTTCATGAATTACAAAGGACTTTCAAAGGCTTGGTCTTACCTTATTTTTAAAAAAACTATTCGATAAATACTAGATAAATAATATCTTCATAACAGCATAAAAATGAAGGCTCCTAACTTCTCTGACCCTTATTCCTTTGTTAAATGGGCATGATAATAGAGTTGTGAGTATTAAAAAAATAACACATGTTAAGTGCATATAGCCCCATGTCTGGCTCATAGCAAATGCTTCTTACATGTCAATTATTATTAATATCACAAATTAAAAGTTTTATGTTGAAAGCATATGTGTATATTTGTTTTTAAAGGCTGGTGATCACAAGAATTTTTAACATTCAGTGGTAAATAGATATATTTTCTTTCTTCCTTTAGTATCATCTATCCAGCTTCACTTTGATGAACCACACCATCTGGCAATATTATTTTTTTAATGTATGACTATTATCGTCACTATCTGAGCACTTTGACATAGAAGCTTTGCTATTATTCCACATTGTTTATTCTTTAGAGTGTGGTTTCAAATAAACCATTCCCAGATCTTGATCCCTTACATTTAATCATATACTGTTCTACCAATGCACTTTCAAGATTAGCTTATCTATTATTCTGATACATTTGAGTATAGGGCATGGATGTCTATTATGTGTAATCTATTATGTAAACCAATAGGGAGTAATGTGTGACATTGGAAAAAATATTAATTTTTCAGTACGCTAGTCACAGCCCTTTGATATTCCCTGATTTATAAAGGAGATTTTTTTGTTGTTATTGATAACCTGACAACACTATCCAAGTTAAATGTAGAAATTAAGCACAAAAAACATTAAGCAACTGATGGTCTATATTTAGAGTATAATTCAGATAATAAAGTGCAAAAAATGAATGACATATGTATAATATTTGTCTAGGCTTTTATATATTGCTACTTTTATTTGGAGGTTATAAGGATACAAATTTATGAAAATAGGGGTTAAAATTGTGTGTAATGCAATTGCCTTGAACTTCCCTTAAGTTTACCATAGAGATGGGTATAAATGATTTGTTGTTAACCATAAAGCAATCAACATGTATTTAGGGGCTGTGATGAATGAGAAATAAATATGGATAAACACCAGAAGGTCATTCAGCATGGAGAGATGCACACAGTATGAAACACACCAGGACTGAGATAGTAATTGAGATGATAAAAGAATCTAGCCTCCCACCTACCCTTACCCCAAAATTTTAGGTTTACTGAGTGAAATGGTAGAAAAATTGCCCACATTAAATGAAAAATTCTCTCTCTCTTTCTCAAAACGTCCTAAGTTAATAGGCATATGACATGACCCTTACTGAACTCGGGAGAAAAAGAACTGAAAATACACAATGCATTGTTGAATAAAAGGTAAGGCCTTGAGCTATCACACTAAATTTTAAACTTTAAATTCATTTGGTCCTGACCATTTCTGCTGAATTGTGCTCATTCCTATTAATATCTAAATATTATCACTACTTAATTATGCAATATTGGTTAATGCCTGATGAATGAATTCCAAATTTATTTTATACTTGCATCTACAGTGCCTCTAATAGAGCATACCACTTTTTAATGTGTTCACTGCCACTTGCTTGAGTCCAGAATTTACTTGTAGAAGATGAAGTTAGATAAACCCAGGGTTTAGTATTGTCACTCTCATAGAAAATGTGTGATTTTCTAGAGGTGCATGTTTAGAAATTTAAACACATATGATTTGTAGAATTTTCATTTTAAGTACCTTGATTCATGGAGAGGTGGAATCCTTTTCAAGAATTAGGGGCAAAAACTTTAACAGATTTCCAAAGAGGGGTAGATGTGCCACTACCTTGTTGGATGTAGTTAGTGGTCCTGAAGCTGAGCATTAAATCAAGCCTTTTGAAATCATTAAAAAGTATACATAGAACAATAAGAGAAAACTGTAGAGTGGCTATTAAACCACAGTTCAACATGTTATTTATAAGAAATTATAAGAATGTTCTACTTTGAGACAATTTGTACTCTTGAGCTTTTCATTTATTTTTTCAAGAAGCTCAATTCTTTCATTCAACAATCCTTTTTGGTATAATAGCAATGATAGGAAACACTTTTGCTACTTTCAGACATGCCAGACACTGTACTGAGAATCCTCACAAATAATCTATGAAGTTGCTACTATAATCATTCAAATTTTACAGATGGGATATCTGAGGCACAGATGGTTTTAAAAGAAAACACAATCATTTTGAAATGAAAGAAACAGTAAAGCTATTTTGTGGCTACATGGCACCCTGAAGTTCACACAAAAAAATGCTCTAAATATAAGAAGTAATTTCAAAATTAAATGTATCAATGATAAGGGATTAAAAATAAAAGAAACCAGTCAGTTTTATCAATGAACTAGCAGAATCTGCCCCCCACCTACACACACATACACATAATTTTAAATAAAGGGATATTAGTTGAAATAAAACAAATATAACTTTTGTATATATTTTGATGTAGTTAAACTTTGGGAAAAACACTTTACTTGGTAAAGAGCTCCATAATTTTTTTTCAAACCAAGGGACACATTGAAACACTGAAAAATCAAAAGAGAGAAAGAAATAAAAGAACTGATAAAAATATCTTGACAGAGCCCTTTTAACCAGGTCTGGAAAACTGTGGGGAGTCTGGATAATCAGATTGGATTCAAAAGGTTCTCTAGTAATTACAGTTTGAAAGCAATAAATGTTTTCCAGTGACATAATAACAAAGTTTCTGAGCAGATAATTTGTGTGAGGGCTGAGCGTAAGTCTCATGTTGTTCATGATTATAGACCTTCTTGAGCTACTGCGTGAGGAATTGCAATAATTTTCAGCAATGCAGGTAGAAATTTAGCACAAGTTCTATAATGAATAGAACAGTTAAGTGGAACAATGGGACCAAAGGTGATTATAAACCTGTACACCTTAATATGATGCAATATTTTAAATGTGTGGGCATTCAAACGGAATTGGATATCACTATTCATAGCACAATGTGACTTGCTGTGGAAATTATGAATGTACACAATTGCCCAATGCATTTGCATTTCAAGAACTAGGGCACAAAAAGAACCCTATCAAAGGAACAAATACATACCAATTGCATTTAACCATCTCTTCTATTAGTGATGTAGCTACAGTGGTCTGTGATAAAAGTTTAACAACCAACTCTCCAGAAAAAAAGCCCTGATTTTAGCTTTGCTGAGTTTCATGGTGTAAACAATCCACTATGGCTGATTTCAAGCTACCGACATGATGCCACTGAATGTGGAGCTGGGAAATCACCTGTGCACTATCAGCTTTAACCAGCAAGTACAAGCCAGAACCAGCACAACGCTGTGGGAGCAGCAACTCCTAAGTTTCATAAGAACAACAGTCCCAGGTCATTATATTCAGGGCTTCTTGCATAGCTTAAAAGCATTTGAAAAACATTTATGAAGAGTCCTTATTCTTGATTCTTGGTATCTGTTTTCAGGCACCTATAAAACATTTTAATCTGCTATAGAAATTTTCCCCCTTTAATCATGCATAAAATACAGGATTCCCATGTACCCCCCTATTATTACTACCTTGCTTTGGTGTGGAACATTTGTAACAATTGATAGCACATTTTCCTAATTGTACTATTAATTATAGTTAGTTCATGTTTGTGTAGTAGAGTTTTATGGATTTTTAAAAATTAATTCTATTACCATACAATACAATCTATGAAAATATTTGTTATCCACATATATCTCTATATTTTCAAAGTAAATATTCTATCAGATGCATGTATAGGACTTTTTGATAGGTTCTGGGTTGGTTGAATTATAAAGCTTATTTTGTATCTCAACTTTTCTACAAATCTTGTGAAGTCCAAATGCCACACTTTAAATATGTGGCTAAAGGGCTCACATTATTGCTACACTGTACTAGTCTATAGTTTATGCCTTAATGGTACCCCCCAAAACTCATGAAAGAGAAAAAGATTAACTCTAATCATTATATGACAGTTTTCAATCTGAGGAAGGATATGAATAAATAAGTCTGGAAGCAACGAAAGGAGTAAAGGGTTCTTGGCTAGGTAAGATGAGAAGTCAAATGTAGACTATACAGTAGCACTGGAAAAAACACCTCAGAGTTTTAAAAAGTAGCTTTCTTTTAGATAAATATGAAGTAAAATTTTGACTCTTGGTAAATTTTTTAAACATTTACATCTCACATTCTCACTCATACTTTCTTAAACTCAATATGCCCAGGGCTGCCAATACTCCAAACTGTCTTAGCTTTCTTTGTTCACTAGTCATCATTTCTTCTTTATCCCTTTCCTGGGCTTCTTATCCTAGTCTAGTCTCTGAAAATCAGTCTATCCCAAGGATCCGTTATTGGTCCAGTGCTCTTTCCTTTGTGCTCCCTCATTGGTTGATTTTTATCTACTCACAATTCCCATTGCTCTTAGACAAATGACATTCAAATCTATGTCTTCAGCCCAGAAAGTCCTCCAAGCTTCAGATTCATCTACCTGTCTTTCAGTTGGAAACCTAATGATGAATATTCCATAAGCCCCTCAAGTCAGGTATGACCTTAAATGATCACACCATCTTCACACTAAAAGCTTGTGCATCTTCAAGATTGTGCATCTTGAATCTTCTACCTCAGTCGAATGTAACATGTTTAATTCTTTTACCTACCTTAGAAGCCTGAGAATCCAAGCTTTAGACAGTTCACAGGATGATCTACCGAAAATATACAGGTATCCATACAATTCACCTGCACCAAATATTTTATTGTCTCTATTAAAATAGAATTTTCTCTGTATTGTAAAGGAGTAAAATCATTTCTAATATGGATTACTACTCAAAACATTACTTAAAATATATGAAGGAAATAAAAACAGGTCTGCTTGGAGCCTTATACTGGAGTTATGGGAAAGAAATGGGAGCTGTAGGATAAAGTCCCATCCTCATGGCCTCTCCTTCACTTCCTTGATAGTTCTGTGATAACCTGAAGAGTCCAAATAGGAGTGGTTGAAAGCCACTGGCCTACAGGACAAAGTTAACTTCTCGGCATGACATGCAAAGCGTTCATGATAGACTGCTGCTCCCCACCTTACTCTTTATGCCCCAGATACCATGTTGTTTCTCATTTCCTGTCTTTGATCATGTTATCCCTTTGCCCAGAACTCACTTTGAGTCTCTCTGCACTTATCATTTAGCCATGTAATATTCAACTTTAAGAATTAAATCAGATGACTTTTCATTCATTTATTCATTGAGTCAAACACACAAGTGGAAATAAAATAAATAGTATACTTGCTCTCCTGGAGAGCAAGGCAAGGAGCAGGAGACAATAAACAAATACACAAATCTCAATATATAGAGAACTGCATAAGTCAATCTTATTAGTGCCATGTTGGCCACTTAGTAGATGATCAATAAACCATTAGTGAGAGTCTTTTAGTGGCAATGTGCTGTGCTAGATGCTTTCACACATCAGCTCATTTTAATTCTCAAAATCATATGTTATGAAATAATTATTACTCTGACACTTTTGAGGGAAAAAAGCTCAGAAATTTACAAATTTCCTTGTGGCCACACAACTGGAAAATGACAGAATCTGAATTCAAATGTAGAAAGGTCCAATTTCAGAAGCCATCCATGTTTATAATAATATTGTCTTCCTGGTGCTATAAAAAAAATGGAGCCCATCCTATCACAAGTCAATTCAAATATTTCAATGATTCAGTCTTGGATGGATTTCTTTAGAGTCTAGGAAGCTTAGAGACAGTTTTACACTGTAGCATCTTAGAATTTAGAAGGATTTAATCATGAGTAGTGAATCTGCAAAATATGCTGTCAGAGCCACATTGAGTTCAGCATCAAGAAAGAACGGTCTCCTGTTAGAAAGAAATAGCTTAAGGGAAGTAAGGGAAGAGCATAAATGGTATCCTGAACACCTGGTATTTAAGGCATTCTTTGCTTTATGAGCATCATATTAAAACTGAAGTTATTAATTTTGAAGATGCTTATAGTTTTGCAATCAGATTCTCAAGAAGCAGATGGTGTAGGCTCCAAACATGATCATCAATACATGATTTAATAGTAATAGTTGTTAAATATTTTTTCATTATTTTTATTATCCCAAATTTTAATCTTTAATTAAAAAAAATCTTTTTGTATTTCTTATTTAAACAATCATTATTCATTTTCTTATTAATCACATTTGGCTGTTATATTGGCTTCATTTTTGAAGAAGTTTTGGATCACAGAAGGGTTACAACTGTGACAGGGGAGGGTCATTGGTGCAATGTGTCAGTGATGGGGGATACATGGGAGGAAGCACACCTGGGCATAAATATAAGGCATATAATTGTGTTCAAATGTTCATGGGACATTGTCACGGTGGGTGGAGATTCACATTATAACTGAAGGAATATCAAATTCCCATCCTGGGCAGCTCTGCCACATTCTCTAATAGATCAGCAAGAATCACCCGAGTACAGGGGCAATGACTAGTGAAGGAGATGGTCCACACTATTGATGACTGTGTGTATGAACCTTTACTCTTGAAATTGAAACTTAGCCTAGTATTATAGGGTGCCTAAGAGTTGCCTCCTAGGAGCCTCCTTGTTGCTCAAATGTGCCCTCTTTTTAAGCCAAACTCAGTATATAAATACATTACCTTACCCCCAGCATGAGACATGACTCCCAGGAATAAGCCTCCTTGGCACAAAGGGATTACTACCAAGCACCAACTAGCAATGCAACTGGAAAAAGACCTTGACCATAAGGGAGAAAAGGTAAAGACAAATGAGTTTATATGGCTAAAAGACTTCAAAGTGAGTTGGGAGGTCATTCCAGCTACAGTCAGGGTAGATATCTCAGGAGTTTCGTGCCTTGCCACTGGGCCCTACTTTGGAATGTATGCTCCCCAGAGTGACAGAGTTGGACTCAGCTGTGGTTTCCTTACACAAGGCTTTTCTCTCCTTCTATTTGAACCTATAATTAGTACTAGAGTCGGTAAGTGTAGGTCCAAGAGACTTAAATCTTTGGGTTGTCCATGTGCCAGCTGGGCCCTGAATCTCAATGGAGTTGCAACACTTATTCTCCAGTTCATTAGTCTCACCTAGGAGAATTAACATGGAGGTGATGATGGACAACTACCATACCAAGAAACCAAGAAAGTCTACAACTGAAAGCAAAAAAGTCCCATCCATTGGCCCCGTGGGATCACAGCTCCCTCTCAATTAGAGGTGGAGTGGACATCACCATGCTGGAATCCTCAGGATTGGGGAATGAACTATGGACTAAAGTAGATTTACTAGTATTCTACTATACACTTATTGTGTTTCTAGCAATGGGAAAAATTATATCAATTATGTGGAGGGAGTGGCCATTGGAGGTTCTGAGTGCAGGGAGAGAGAAAAACAGGTGTAATACAGAGGCATTTTGGGGACTTGGGTATTGTCTTGAATGACATTGCAATGACAGATAAGGGCCTTATAAATCTTGTCATAACCTACAGAATTGTGTGGGAGAGAGTGTAAACTACAATGTAAACTATAATCCATACTTAGCAGCAATGTTCCAAAATGTGTTCATCATTTGCAATGAATGTATCTCACTAGTGAAGGATGTTGTTAATGTGGGAAAATGTGGGAGGTGTGGGGAGCAGGACATATGGGAATCCTCTATGTTTTTTATGTGATATTTGTATAATCTAAGTATCTTTAAAAATTTTTTTAAAAATAAGATAAAAAAAAAATTTGTGTATATATTTCTCCCTGATCCTATTCACTTTACTCCTTGCCCAAATATAACTACTAGTATGAACTTGATATGGTTTATTACCATGTATTTCTTTATACCTGGATGACATATACACATATCTATAAACAATATATAAGTTGTTTTGGGTGCCTTTACTAGTTTATGTAAATGGTATCATCTAAAAATATCCTCTACAACTATTTGTGTTTTTTTTTTATAATCAACAATATGATTTTTAAAGATTCCCCACATGTTGGTTTATATAACTCTAGTTCGTATATCTATTAACTGTTGTATAGTACACCTCTATATAAATACAGTAAACTTATTTCTCCATTTTTCTGTTGATAGATATTTTGGTTGTTTCAAATTATTAAATTTTAAAATATTTCTGTGTAAAAAAAAATAGTAATAGGTGGTTGCTACAAGAATAGAGTGAGACTAAATAGAATAAACATTGTCAAAAATAAAACCCTTGGGTGCCTGGACTGCAGGTTAATACTTCCCAGATGCAAACAAACAAACAAACAAAAAACACTCTCCGTCCAGTTGGACAGTCAGGTAAAGTGTGTTTCTGTCGAATCTGAAAAAATGTTCTTGTAGCAGCCAACATGAATTCCCAAGAGGAAACAAAATAACCAAAGCTGAAGTTCACATGGGAATTTGTTATAATCTAGACAAGAATGGTGTGCCACAAATGAAGAGCTATTCCCTTAAGATTACTTCCCGATTTATTAAAATTTGATTTCAAAAACTGTCTTTCTGCTGGACAACAGAGGAAATATCCTTTATTGTCTATGAGTCTCATTTTTCATATGTAAAATGCCTCCAGGGCACCTTTAAAAAAGGTCATTTTGAAGTAAAAAAAGTTCTTATGGTTAGTAGCCTAAAATATTGCAGCATATTTAAATATTTATAACATTTATTTTGTTTTTTTAAGATCAGATAATGCTGTTTTCCTTACTTGATTTTATTTTCTAAATTATAAAAGCAAATTACAGTAAATACAACTTAAAAAGTTATCTCACCTTCCATAAATTATTACAATGCATATTCTGAAGTTTCTTTTTATGCAATACTGTATTTATACATAATTTAATCAAACAATATATTATAAACACTGACTTACTACTTTTAATAGGTGCCAAATACTCCATAGAATCAATATTTTATAATTTACTTAATCAATCTTGTTTTGGACATTTAGGTTATTTTCAGATTTTTTCCCTGTATTATTGACACCTGTTTGCATAATCTTTAAGAGATTTTATTCATTTTATGTAATTAAATTATCTTAATGAATATATATATTAAAAAAAACTTTTAGAAGATCTTATTAGTAAACTTTCTTTTTTTCTGCTAAATATTTTAACATGCATAAACATCAAGGACTTACTTTGATATGGATACAAGAAACATGTAACAATATGATTTTTAAAACAATAGTGTTTGCCAAATCCATTGCCTAGCAAATATTATTATGCTCATTTTACAAGTGTTTAAACAATATTCTCATAACAGGTTACAGGGGTGCCACAAGGTGGTGTGGGTGAGAGGGATCAAAGAGAAATAATACAACTTCCCATTAAAGAAAAGCGTTGGGTCGTAAGATGGCTTCACTGGTGAATTTTACCAAACATTCCAAAAATAATTAATACTAATCCTGCTCAAACTTTTCTAAACAACTGAAGAGGAGGGAGCACTTCCTAAGTCATTCTATGAGACCAATATCATCTTTATACCAAAGTCAGACAAAGACACCACAAGAAAAGAAAATTACAGACCAATATCCCTTATAAATATAGATGCAAAAATCCTCAACAAAATACCAGTAAACCAAGTCCAACAGCACATTAAAAGAATTATATACACCATGATCAAGTGGGATTTATCCCAGGTATGTAAGGGTGGTTCAGCATAAGAAAATCAGTTAATGTAATATACCACATTAATGGAACGAAGGATAAAAAAAAAATGATCATCTCAATTGACACATAAAAGGTATTTGACAACATACAACATACTTTCTTGAAAAAAAAACACACTCAGAAAACTAGGAATAGGAGGAAAATTCCTCAATATGATAAAGGGAATATATGAAAAACCCCAACTAACATCATACACAATGGTGAAAGAGTGTAAACTTTTTCTCTAAGACCAAGAACAAGACAAGGATGCCCACCATCACAACTGCTATTCAATATTATATTAGAAGTTCTAGCTAGAGCAAACTCATAGAGTCTAAAAGTAGACCACAGGTTACCAGGGGCTGGGATGGTTTCAGGGAATGGAGAGTTAATGCCTAATTGGTACAGAGATTCTGTGTAAACTGACAGAAAAGTTTTGGTAATAGATGGTGGTGAAGGTAGCACAGCATTGTGTATGTAGTTAAGACCCCTGAATTATATATTTGAATGTGGTTAAAAATGCTAATTTTAGGTTATGGATGTTACTGGAATAAGAATTTTTAAAAGCCGTAGGATTATACAACACAAACAATGAACTCTAATGTAAACCATGGGCTATAGTTAGTACTATAATTATAATATTTTTTCATCAATTTTAACAAATGTGCCACACTAATGCAAAGTGTTAATAATAGGGAAAACTACTCTTGTTGGGGGTGGGAGTGTTATATGGGGACCAAGAATGCTTTTTCTGTAAACCTACCACTTCTCTAATTAAAAAAATATATATGGGAGAAAATATTTGGGAACCACTTATCCAATAAGGGCCTAATATCCAGCATATATAAAGAAATCCTACATCTTGAAAATAAAAAGACAATCCATTTTAAAAATGAGCAAGAGATTTGAATAGATACTTTTCCAAAGAGGAAATACAAATGGCTAAAAAGCACATGAAAAGATGCTCAACATCACTAGCTATTAAGGAATTGCAAATCAAAACTACACAAATTAGACTGGTGGCTATTTAAAAAAAGTGTTGGACAAGATGTGGAGGAAAGGAAACCCTCATCCACTGCTGATGGGAATGTAGAGTGGTACAGCCATTGTGGAGGATGGTTTCTCAGGAAGCTAACTATAAAATTGCCATATGATCCAGCAGTCCCACTCCTGGGTATATACCCAGAAGAATTGAAAGCTGGGACACAAGCAGATATATGCATACCAATGTTCATAGCAGCATTATTCACTATTGTCAAAAGTTGGAAGCAACTCAAATGTCCATTAACAGATGAATGGATAAACAAAATGTGGTATATAAATACAATGGAATATTACTTACCTGTAAGAAGGAATGAAGTATTGACACACATGACAACATGGATGAATCTTGAAGACCTTATGTTGAGTGAAATAAGTCAGTCACTAAAGGACAAATATTGCATGACCTCACTGATATTACCTAAGCATATTGAGCAGTATCACAGAGCTAGCATCTGGAAGATAGGTTATCAGGAGACAGAAAGGGTGTAGAGTGTGGTGAGCTGATGTTGAATCTGAGCAAAACTCATGATAAGGTGGATAGTTTGGCAGTGGATGGGAGTGATGTTGGTGCAGGGATGTGAGTGGGGTCGATGGTGCTGGAATGCAAGGGTGAGCAGTTTGGGGGGTGGGGAGGTTGGGTTGGACTATCCATGGAACAGAGAAAGGAGAGGAGAAACAGGTGAACTCTGGGGATTTGCAGATCTTGGTTGAAACTACAATGTGGAAATGTTCTTTTGGCAAATATTACAGGAGAGCATCGCTGGTGCAAGGCATCAGTGTTGGGGGATATGTGGGAAAGGGTACACCTAGGGCATGCTTCCATGGAATATGAATGTGTTCATCTTGTTATAGGGTGTCATATAAGTGGGTGGAAACCTATACAATAAATAAGAAAATATTAAACTCTCATCCTACTATGTTCTCAAATAGAAGGGCAAGAATATCTTGAGTACATAGACTGTGCCTAATAAAAGAAAACAGACCAGTAAAAAAATAAAAATAAAAATAAATAAATAAATACATTACAAGTTTGTGGGGAGGAGACTGACTTTGATCTTGGACACATTAGTTTTATGCTGCCTTAAGGATACCAGATGGGATCATATAGTAGGCAGGTGAGCACTGTGCTGAGGACACCATTTTGAGAGTTCTCAGCTTTTAAAACCTGTTGAAGCCACAGAACTGAAAGGGATGACCCCAGTAAAGTATGCCAGGTGCAAGGCAAAAGAGGAAGTACAGAATCTTGGAGGATTAGATACACTTAGCAAGAGAAAGAAAGGGAACTCAGGCAAGAAAGAAGAAAAGTCAAAGGAAATACGGCTTACGGATGTCACAAAAATCAAGGAAGGAGAAATTTTCAAGGACAGGATGTTGATTTTTCAGCAATAAAGATGCTGCTGGTGGCCTTGATAGAGGGGAGATTCAGGAGTGTGCAGGGCCTGATGAGGGGTTTTAGTGGTTTGATGAGCAACTGTCCACAGGAAAGAATATTTTAGAGTACCCGTATGGAAAATGGGAAAGGCATTTTGCGGCTCTTTTCTAAGTTAGGCACAAAGCTTCTACAGGGTCGGTGGACAGGCCAGGCAGCTCATCATGGAGAAATTCAAAAGAGCCCTCTTCGTGTGTGCAGCCCTGATTTCAGCCCCAGATGTATGGGAACTTGACAAAGAGTATTTCTTCTCCATCAGCAGTGGCCACTGGAGGTTCTGAGGGCAGGGAGAGGGAAAAACAGGTGCAATATGGGAGTGTTTTCAGGACTTGGAAATTGTCCTGAATGACATTGCATGGACAGATACAGGCCATTATATATCTTGCCATAACCTACAAAATTGTGTGGGAGAAAGTGTAAACTACAATGCAAACTATAATCCACGCTTAGTGGCAATGCCCCAAATGTGCTCATCAATTGTAATGAATGTATCACACTAATGAAGGAAGTTGTTAATGTGGGAAAATGTGGGAGGTGTAGGGAGCAGGGCATATGGGAATCCCCTTTATTTTTTATGTAACATTTATGTAATTTAAGTATCTTTTTAAAAAAATGAAAAAATATATTTAAAAAAAAAGAGTGGACTTGCCAGTCAGAAAGGGTAATAGATATTCATTTGCATCCCAAATGAATAAAACCAACAGCAAGTACTCCTCTAGTGTACACTCTGTCCAAGGCATTGTGACAACTATTAAAACATTTAAGAATCAAAAGAGTAAGTTATGATGATGACAGCTGCCTTAGCCCATCAGCATGCCATTTCTGTTTGCCACAAGCCATGATAGAGTCTGGTCTTGAGCAGTTAGCAGTTTGCTAACTTATATGATTCTTTCATGTTTTTTTTTTTTAATGAATAAATTGTCAGGCACTAAGGAAAGTTGTGCAGGCATCACGTTCCCACATTCCCCCACCAAATGACCTTTAAACAGCTCAGTCCTAATATTCATCTCCAGCTGTACTGCCACAGAATATTTACAGCGGAAAAGTGCAATTGTGATTTCTTGACACACACACAGATAATTACTACTACTGTTTGAATCTGAAGGAGATAATTCTTTGTTCTGCCTTTCTTTTGTTTAGCAAAAAAAGAACTATTTACATCTCAACCTTCCTTATGTTTTATATTCAAAGTGTTCTCAGAACGACCAAAATCACATGCCCATGGCATTCTCTTCCTCACTATATTCAGTAATGAACTGTGTAAAAATATACTTTTAATTACCTAAAATGAACAATTTTAGTGCCAAGTACAAAAGCATGTCTTTGGAATAATAATCCTCCACTCCTTCCCAAGACAGTCCTAAAATGATGGGATTACTAGATCTCGTCCACAACTTTGGAATCTCCATGAGGCTGGAATAAGGATGTACCAGAAGTGGAATTCATAATTCATTCCCTCCCTTAGCCGACAGATGTTCCACTGCATTTTCACTATTATATTCATTCACTTACTCATTCACTCATTCATTCAAGAAGATTACATTGAAGATTATATTGCCTAGTATTTTTTAGGACCTTCAATACTCAAAAGAGTGAAAATAATCCCTACACTGAAAAGGTTCACAGTCCAGTGGAGGAAAGTAAGTCGGCAGGTGATCAGTACCTCCTGAGGAGTTCCATAGTAGGGACAGAAGGCATGTGCTTCCTAGAGAGGTGGTGATGCGTGTGAGTGGGTTGGAAAGTATTAGAGGAGGCTTCGAAAAGGCCTGGTATGAGACTGGGCTGGACGTTGAATAGCAGCATTATTATACTCGTGCTGTAGCTACTGATATATCTTTGGTTGAACCATATATGGTTCTGCCATCAAGATACTAGCTTGGTCAAAGAGGAGAGAAAGAGGGACATCTCTCTGTAAAGTCTCAAAAGACATCAACAAATATCCTACCCAGATTAATGAGGAGACGTAACCTATGTCTAGATCTCTATCTATATGTAGTAAATTGACAAGAGATAAAAATAAATTGATACTGAAAGCAATTAATAAAAATGGTACAAATGTATTTTTTTTTACTTTACTAAAGGATAAACTCTCAGTTGAAATAAATTGTAAAGTAGCCATATCTATCACCAGTGTCTAAAAATAGTGATATTTTTGAAATACAAATATTTGAATCTTGAGCTTAAAAACACTGTAACTTTTCATAAACATAGCCCTGGATTAATAGTTTAAGCTGTCTTTGTTTTTCCAATGCTCACACAGTGCCTTACATGCAGTATGTCAGGCTTTACGATGATCCAGTTTAATGTGTTGAAGGCTGTGAGATTATTGGAAACAGTGGTGAAGTTCCAAGCAATTCAATATTTTATATATACCATAAACTTCCGGGCTACTGTATAATCAACCTTAATTGCATGATGAAACAAAAATAAAGAATATAGCTATTTTGGGTACAAGAGATGTGACACATGATTAGTTACATGAGGATATTTTTTAAAGTATAAAATTGGTCATTTTAATTTCATGATTCCTTGTTTTCATTTCAGAGCTATGTGAGATAGAGGCATAGTAACATCATAATTTTGGAGAGCTGACCTAAAAGTCAAGACAAATCCCCCATAAGGGAGACATTTGGCAGAAGTAGAAGGGATTTATTTAATAAACCAGACAGAATAATTGCAACTAAATGCCCATTATATGATATTCGAGTAGCCTAGGGAATGAAGTGAAGTTTTAACAGGAATTGCTCATGAAAATCACCCTCTTTAGCAAAATTAAAATATTGATCCTTTTCAAATACCTTAAACAAATTTATGACATTACATTGAAGTTTGAGTTTTGTTTTGTTTTCCATTATAACATGCAACATGACTTCATTTACTTCTCAAGATTTCTCATCTGTTATTGCCATAAAAGCTTGAGTGAATTTGGGGCTTTTGATATCATCTTACTTCATGGACAATATGGCAAAGTTAACAGTTAACTCCATTTCATGTCTCTTGCTAAGACTTTTCACTGTAATCATCTGCTTACTCCCATGGAAAACTAAGAGACAAGTATATACAGCTTCAATCACAAAATCACATTTTTTACCTTTATCCCAGCTTATAATGTGCACCTGACAAAAGGTGCTGATATATAAAATTCTAAACAAATATCTAATGAGGAATTTTATATGCAAGTCCTCTTACTAGAGGAAATAGATCACAAAGTGATATAACACAGTCTAGTCTTTAGTTTTTGTTTTAATCTAGTTTAGGTGACCAGACATACAAAAATTCAAACAATGAAAAGAGAATATACCTGATAATATAGTTCCTTATCTGACCAAATTTGATCTTTCTGCTCTGATGCCCAGGCCAGTGAATGGCCTCACTGTCATCCAGGTCCCTAAGCAGAAAACTGGGTGCCACCAAGATTACTTTCTCTTCTTAACTTCAAGCATACAGTATGTTAGAAATCAAGTAGTTTCTACTTTGTTAATGTCTGTTATATCTGGACCCTCCCTTTACCTACATTCTTTCATTTCATCCTTCACATTACCAACAGACCAATTTTTCCTCCAGATTAAAGCCTGATTCCATTATCTCCTGCCAATAACTTTTTACGTCCTAGCGAAGTCCACGCTTCTCTCTACGTTACCAAGAGTCCTCCACAGTCTGGCACCCACTCATTTTTCTTGCTTCTCTCTTACAATAGCTCCCAACCCCCCTTCCTTTCAGCCACAATAAAATGTTGGGAATCTCAGAATATTCTGGCCTGTTTTGTTCATGCTGCTCTGATGATGGAACATCTGAATGACCTTCTTTCCTGTTTCTCAGTTTTTCATTTTTTTAATTCAACAACTATTTACTGAAAACCTAATATACATCAGGTTCTGAGCTAAGTCTGGGAAATACAGTAACAAATCACATGAAGTCACAGCCCTCAAGGAGCTCACAGTCCTGACAGTAAGCAGATAACATGACCTTGTCAGGACCTCGTCTGCTGCCCAGTTTTCATTCCTTACTCTTTTTCAGCCACCTGACCTCCTTATTCATCAGACAGCCCAAACTGGCTTCAACTTCAGGACTTTTACACGTTGTTCCCTTTGTTTGGAATGAATCTCTCCCTCCAGATAACACTATGCCTTGTTCCCCTATTTTATTCTGTAATCTGCTCAAATATCTTTCCAGGGTGGTCTGCCCTAATGATCTTTTCTTTAAAAAATACAGCTTTCTTGCTTTTTAAATTTTTGTCTTCAAAATGTTTTTCACACAGATGTTATTTTATACATGTATTTGTTGCTTTTTCTGTCTTCCCCATCAGAATACGGGTTCTATGGTGACTGGAACTTAACCTATTTGTCCACTATTGTAACTCCAAAGCTGTGAACAATGTCTGGTTTGTGCTGTCTCTCCAAAACATTTGGCTAAGGAATAAATGAATTACACAGATATTTAATTACACACTGAGATGTTATTGTACGAAAATCCATGTTATTATAAGATGATAAAAGATCCCCCTAATGGGTGGGGGATCTGAAAATGCCCCCAAGGGAGTGACATTGTGGTGGTTAAGCTGAGGTCTGAAGAGCGAAAAGGAATTAACCAGGCAAAGGCACAAAAGTATCACACAGTTCACAGGGCTTATATGAAAAAGAATCTAATGAGTGCTATAACCAATCTCTGGAAAATGATAATATGTGCTCCATAGGCAATAGTGCCTAATGTTTATTAAGCATTTACAACATGCCAGATACTATTCTAAGATTTTACCTAAGTCTCCACAGTTAATTCTCTCAGCAACCCTTAGGAATAGATCCTATCCTCAACCCCGATGTATTAGTCAGCCAAAGGGGTGTGGATGCAAAGTACCAGAACTCTGTTGGCTTTTATAAAGAGTATTTATTTGGGGTGGAAGCTTACAGTTACAAGGCCCTAAAGAGTTCAACTCAAAGTTACTTCCTCACCAAACTGTTGCCACGTTTTTGAGCAAGATGGCTGCTGGTCTTTGTGAGGGTTCAGCCTTCCTCTTCCTCCTAAGGTTCCATGGTCCCAGCTACTTACTTTCTCATCTACAGGTTAGCATAAGGCTTGTCTGTCTCCCCAGGGCTCATTTCTTTCTGGGCTCAGCTGCTCTGCTCTCTTCCCAAGTTCAGCTGTAGACTATCAGGCTTATTCTCTTCCTGGGGGCCTCTGCCGTGTCTAATGGAGCCTTCTCTCTTTCATATCTGCTTCTCCGTGTATTTACTTTCCGGGGCTCCAGCATCAAAAACTCAAACTCTTTCCTCTGCTGTGTCATTTTCTCTGTGAGTCCCTGCCCCCACCTTGGTGGGCAGGGACTCAATACTCTACTGATGTGGCTGAATCAAAACCCTAATCATAATTTAATCAAGTGGAAGTGAAACCTCTAAATTTAATACAATCTAATATGCCCAGAGGAGGAGACCAGTTTACAAACCGAAAACAATCCAATATCTATTTTTGGAATTCATAAACAATACCAAACTGCTACACCCAATTTACAAATGAGGAAACTGAAACAGAGAGAGGAGAAGCAACTTGTCCATAACCCATACATACAGCAGGAGTGTGTCAGAGCTGAGATTTGAACCCTGATCCAGCAGTTGCAAAGCCTGTGCTTTTTATTGTTACTCTGTAGGAAGACTGAATATAGTTTTTAAAAAAATACATAAATTCTGCCCAAATTAATAAACAGATTTCATGTAATTCCAATTAGGGTCTTTTGGGGAGTGAAAATTTAGGGAGGATAGAATCTAAGAAAAAGAGTCTAAATTTCATTTGCAATAATAGCCAGTTGGGAAAGCTAATGATAGCAGGAAGACAGACTTGCTGGACATAAGGGGAGCTGCAGGGCCGCCAGGCAATAAGCGGGCATAGGTGGCAGACAAGGAAGAAGGATTAATCTCACCCCAAGAACAAGTTGGATTAATCTCACCCCAAAAACAAGGAGTATCTTCAACTGCAACCAAAACAATCCCTTTCCGCTGCCCCATAATTTCTAAGTCTGCTCTTAGCCCGAACCAGTCAGAGCAGACATCATCCCAAATCCCTCAAGATTGAGGCATGAACAAAAATAAGAGAGAAGTGTAACCAAGGCAAGGACCAAAGCAGATTTATTGTTATTGTAGTTATTATCTTGTGTTAATGGAGTAACTTGCAACATTGATATAAAAAATAAATATTATGCAAAGACTGGAAGAAAAGATTATAAACAGTGGTCACCCAGTTTCAAAGATTTGGGGTAGTTTTGTTTCTTCTTTATTTCATTTTCTGTATTTTCCAATTATTTTATTTTTTGAAGCCATGAACATAATTTATTAGAATTTATAGAAGCATGAAATTATGTACCACAATATTGTTTGATTTTACAAAATAAAATATAGCAGTAAGTACAAAGTTTCACATTTTTAAAGGCAATGGTTGATATCTACACTTATTCTTATAGGAAAACAACACAAAAACAAAAAACCAGGAGGGATCAGTGGAGTCCAACACAATTTGCAGTTGGCATCAGAATCTAACTATAGTATCACAATTATAAGAAACTATTAGAAAAATAGAGCATCCAAGCAAGCAAAAAATATTATACAACTTGCATAGTAAAAAAAAGCACACAACTCTTTTAATAATGATTTCTTGTTCAGAAGAAGAAAAGTTTACTGGAAAAATCATAGCTATTTCAAGTTTGATAATAAACCGGTCCCCGTTACTCTTTACACCCTTTGTGCTCCTTAAACTCATTGAAGCTGAAAGGCACAACTTAAGCAGGAAACTGTATTTTAAATATATATTATAATTTATCAAATGGAAAAGAAGTCCAAGACTTAAATATTTGTCATCTAGAAACACAAAGTCACATGCCTTATTAATAAATTAAAGTTTGCTAATAAATTAAAGCTTCCTGATGTTACCAGACTAACAGGGTGATCTGCTTGGACTTCTCTTTCACCTGGGAGGGTTTTCGGCCAAATTATCTTATTTTCTAATCATAAAAGAATAAACAACTATTTATTATTATCAATGCAAAAAGTCAAGGATAAAATTAAATTAAATAATCTCAAACAAATCTCATTTTGAAAGAGAAAACATTTTGAACATTTACAAACTGTAACAATGCAAAGATGATGTGTCATCCAAATAAATGTATGCTGCACAGGGTTAAATTAAAGAAAGAGTCACAGGAACTGGAATATCATGCAATTCAAAAATGCAGTGAATGGTCCCAAATAATTGTGATACACACCTAACTAATTTAAAAAGAGTGTGAATATCATGTTATATTAAAGCCAAGAGTCTTATTTCTTTCTGCACAAATAATATAAATGACTCATACTGAAAAACACAAGTGCTGTCAGGTTTGCTTTATTGAATATATAAAAAATTATTTGCAATTAGTCCAATGTTTATATGCTAATTAATTTTCTACAGCTATTAAAATGTTGCTGTTTGTAATTACCCTGTTGAAGCCTTGTTTACGTTATTAACTTACTTAAGAAAACTATATCTCATAGGGAATTCAAGGGTTTACTCCAACTCTTCCTTGCTGGAATTACTAATCAGCGGTTCAGAAATTAATCTGCTTTTATGTTTCATAAAAGGAGATTTTGATGATAGTAATTGTGCACATGAAGTTGTAATGAAATTTCTCAGAGAATCAACAAATATGAATTGAGCACCTCTCCATACCAGGTACTGAATCGGATGCTAGGCACTACCCCTAATCAGTTCCTCTGAATCCTATACTAAATAGAATATTTTATTGCCTTTTACAGATTTTTTTTTCAGGTTTCATGTCCTTATATCATTATGGAAATATATAAAAAAAATTTTTGCAGGCTTAACTACATGCAAACATGAATGTGATAATTCAAAATGTTTTTATACAAAATCTTAAATTGTATCCCATCCCTTACCGCAATATAACCATATTCTACATATTTAATATTTCTTAAAATATATTTTTTAGTTAAACTATCTAGCTGGTAACACCATTCTTGGTGCCAGATTTAGTAGACAGTGAGATAGCTAGCTAGATAATTCCCACAGTAACTCTGGGTGCTCTTATTGTCCTTAATTTATGGATGGAAACAAGCTTAGAGAAAGAATGATTAAGTAACTCACTCAAGTTGTCACAGTAAGAGGTAGGGGCAAGTATGGAGATAGAATAATCTCTCTGAAGAATGCATGATCTTAACCATCTTAAACTACTGCCTCAGATTCGTGCCAATGTGAGTTTCAAAACAATCCAGATATCTGGATTTTCCTTTTGCTCATATACCTGAATTTTAGTGATTTCATATTTCTTTACATGGGAATTTTCCATTGGATTGAGATAGAAAAAGACTAGAACCCACAAATGAAATAACACTTTGAAGAACAGTTCCTACCCAGCTTGAACGTTAGTAAGCTTTCAATAACTATTAGCCACTGCATCATAGCTGCTGACTCTGCTCCTCTATCAGATACGATATTAAAGTTAACACAATATATCTTGTCAGAGGCTCACCCCATGTTAAGTTTACAGTATTTTTTTTTTTTACAAAGAGAATGCTTAGCCCTGAAATATACAGAACTGATCATGTCAGACACATCTCTTTCTCATAGCCCACATGTAAGCCATCATGAAATTGTGTCTCTACCAGAGTGCTAACACTTTTCATCACTTCCAATACTGCCCACCTGGTCTTTTGTCTGGACCACGGCAATGGCCATCTAACTGTTCTTCTGTCTTATACTCTTGCTCCCTATAGTCTGTTCAAAGCACAGCAGTCAGAGTAATAATTTAAAAATATATGTCAAAACATTTCACTCCTCTGTTCAAAACCCAGAGACTTTACAATGCCCCACAGAGTTCTATAGGATTCGACTTCCCGTCACCACTTGTTTTCACCACTCTGGCTGCACCTAGCACCTTATTCTTCCTTAAACACTACAATTAAGTTCCCTCTTTAGAGATTCCACACTTACTTTGCCCTCTGACTCCAAAGCTCATCATGCATATAGCTGCATGGCTTAGTCTCTCACTAAGTTTTAGCTCAAACATCACCTTCTCACTGAAGTTTGCAATGACAGCCCTATTTAAAATTGCACACCATACTCCCCTTCTTCCTTACCTGGCACTATAGATCCCTCTCTATATTTTCCCCTGACATCTCTCACCTTGTAGCATCCTACTTAATGTAGTTCAAAATGTCTATTATCAGTGTTCCCACTCTGGGACATAAGCTTCAACAAGGGCAAGAATCTCTATTTTGTTCATTGGTATATCCTGCATGCTTAGAAAAATCTCTACCACAAAATAGTCACTCAAAAATGTCTCATATAATGAGTGATGGATGGATAGAACGGTGAGTGAATTTCATAATTTTTTATGCAACATCTATTTATCAAGCACTGACTTAAAAACATAATTCAGAGAAGAAATTATGAGTTTTATGAATAAGTTCCATGGACTGTAAAATTTGCATAAGTGGTGGTCACCATCATAAACTCTTTCAGTAAATGCTGGAATAAGTGTACAAGTAATGTATTAATTACCCATTAAAGGTAACTCTAGTTCTCTGAAAGATGGAAACCTCCTTTTCATTAAATGATGGAACCTAAAGCTAGGATATTTGTATATTCCATCTCGTTTTACTACAAAAAGGCCACTTGCAATCATTTAGGTAAAAGGATGGTATGGGAAAAGAAAAAAAAAAAAGGAAAAAAACATCCTCAAACTGTTCAAGATAGCACTTTGGAAAAGCATTTGCTTTAAATATAAAAGAGAAAACATAATTTAAAAAATTGTATATGCATAATAAAGAAATATGTCATTTGGAGTCAGTTATACAATAATCTTATTTTCCAAATTTCCATTGTTTCATACTTCTCTAATCAAAAAGTAAGAAAGAGAAATGAGATTTGATTACACCTTCCCATCGAAATTATTTCTATAACATGTTGATAAAACCAGAAAAAAATAAGACTTGGGAAGGAAAGGTTGAAGCAGACCATTAACTGAAACCAGTTATCTGAATATTAGAATCATCACTAATGTGACTGTGTGTGAATACTGTATTAGTCCCTGACTTTTCATTAATTAAAACATGTGAGAGGCTTGGAAGGAATTAATTTGTTTGTGGAAGAAAGATGTTTTTTGTTTTCATTTGGAAGATATGAAAGAGATGATAATGGGTCAAAATGAAATTTAATAAACTATAATTTTGGTAGGAAAATGGCATAATTAAGACAAAGAAAAGAAGAATAATGGAAATGGAAAAAAGAGAAGAAAAATGCAATGGTAGTAGGAACATAAAAGCATCCTGAGTCTGGTGTGACACATTCAGAGACTGGACTCCCTATTGGTAGCTTGAAAGGAGGTATGAGTATTATTCTTGTGGCCATAAGTAATTATTTTTGACTCTAGTTGGCAAGATTAAATGCCAAAAATAAAATACATAATAAATGCCACCCATTTTTGGCCCATATCTCAGTCATTAATTGATAAAACCCTTTATCATATATAGGATGTTATACAGGGTTCTTTCTTTTTTGGTCAGTATATACCATGACTTCTTCCAGTTTAAGATTAGACTGCAAAGATTTCATTTTACATTACTTTTAAAAATTTTCTAGGGATTATAAATTAAATAGAATGCGTACATACCATTCTCACATAATGTAAATTCCCATGCGAGATCAAGATAAAGTTTGGTCAAAAGAATTCATCTGACTATAAAATGAGCTGAAGACAAGAGTCTTAAAATCTGTGTCATTAATCTCTGTTACTATAATGTTACAGAAAATTTAAATTGTGTATAATTTCTCCTCCTATGACAGTCATGCATTTTTGCTACTGTCACCTAGAACTGGGAATGTGAGTTTCATGAGCCAATAACAGGCTTTTTGGGATGCTATTGTACAATAGTTTCTCAAATCATAGTACTACAAGCAAATGGATTTAATGAACATAAAAAATATTCCCATAAGCTGCAAAGTCAAATTTTCATCATATCTACTCTCTCTCATTCTGTGATTATAATTATAGCAGAAAAATTGAAAAAGAAAACAGATACTCTATTTATGTGACAGCATAATTGACATTTACCTTGATGGAATTAATTTATTGTGTAATGCTTTAATGATGTTTAATATACCAATGCAAAGACTTAGAGTAAAGTATTTACTGCAATCCATCTGGCATCACACACAGCCAAATCAAGAGTGTCATAACATCTATTTATCATATTGTAATCATCTATTGTCATTGTCAAACTCACCAGGTGTGAAATACAAAAGTCTAAATTTATATTCAAACTGTAGATTTCACTGTATTTGTAGATATATATATCCAAAAAAGTATATAATAATGATATTGCATTTAAAATTAAAATTATAATATGATTGAAGCAACAAAAATCTGTAAGATATTTTACAAAATTTTGTCAAAAACTTCATGAATTGAAAAATTGAGAACTATGAAGTACTCACTAAACTGCAATCATAATTACATGACATTAATAATTTCCCTCTGTTATTCTCCTCAACTGTGTGATCTCCCATTTCTCCCCTGTATCTAAAATGATGTTTTTTCTCAGTGCTTCCTTCAGATTTCCTGTAATATTCCATACATATTCCTATTAGAGCATTGTGATACTGTATACAATCCTTTGTTTTCTTATTAATTTCCCACACAAGACTGTAAAACCCTTCTCGTGGCCAGAACCTAGTTTAATTCGTAAGGTAATATATTTTGCCTATCAAAATATACCCCCCTATAATTCATTGACATCAGAGTTTTGATTGCATTGTTTGTCCACTCCCATATACTATCTAGTCTTCTGTTCCAGGCGAAGCCATGGATTCTAAGTTATATATTGTAGTTCCCTCTATTACCAGGGATTAATTTAGGCATGTACTATAGCCAGGAAATCTTTTGGATGCTTCAAGAAATGTTTATCAAGCCTTAAAAGAAGACGCAGAAAAAAGTTGACCAATATTCTCCTTTGAAGAGTTTTGAGACTCATGTAATGTCTAGCACTGTGGCCATGATTTAGCAACCATGAAGTAAGTTTGCCAGAGACACACAAAAAAGGGATAAAGAAAAGTTACCTTGCTTATATTATTTAGCTACTGAATCAATCGATCCTGGAGTCTTATGGCTTCCTAGTAGAAAAGATAAATAGATTTTCTTTACTGCTTAAGTCTGATTTGTTGGAGTTTGCTAATAATTGCAGTCAAAGGCATCCTACCCGATATAGATTTTTCTACTTTATTGACTAGATTCCTCAAAGATGTTAAAGGAATGAATAAACTCTGGATTTCACTGCAGAATGTGAACATTAGACAAAGAAAAATTAGCGAAAATATTGTCTTATGCATGAGAAAAACACTCTATAAAATTTCTAAATGCAGCCACATATGAACTTCCAATAATCAAAGTTCTAATGAGTGCAATTTATTATAAAGATGATGGGTTGAGTCCACAAGACATTTATCTTTTGTCTTGTAACAATGATTTTGTAGACTTGGGAAGCAAAAAAGATAATAGTCAATTGCTGTTACTTTAACTTTGCAGTATTGAATGTAAGGCAGATGTAAATGTACAAAGCAAACCTCATTAATATCTAGTATTTCTGTTTTGATTTGGCTATTAAAGGATAAAGCCTCAAAAGTTGTTTATAAGGTATCCTTTCTGA
>JAQZBX010002916.1:0-68449 GCA_029593785.1 Cabassous unicinctus
GGGGAAACCACAGGTTCTGTTTAAGGGGCTGCCGGGAGCTTGGCAGAAGGGGCCTGTACTGCCTGGGACCCATCTCAGTCCTTTCCTCACCCTGAATCTTAGCTGGAAGCCTACAGTGTAGAGATCAAAGGGTAGAGCTGCCCTGATTTTTCTAACATTGGGGGCTCAGGGGTGCGCAGCTTGGTGAGAAGGGAAAGGGGATCCTGGATGACGGCCTGAGTTCTTTGGGACCCAGGTCTTGCAGGTGCTGTTTGAAAAGAGGGGTCCAAGGTCAGAGTCCTGAGACCCACTGGTGCAGCTCAGTGCTGCCTGGTGTAGCCTGCTGGCCGCCTGGACCCCAGCGTGGGAACCACCACCTGGGCCTCTGCGCCCCAGGTCCACAGGGATGGGGAGCCGAGCTGAAACTTGCCTTTAAGGTCTAACTGGGAAAAACAGGGGATCCCCTAATCTGGTAAGACCCACCTCCATGCCTGAATAGGGGCTCAGGGAGCACAGAGATGGGACTGGCCTTTGTGCCCCCAGGTCCTGCAGACGTTCGCTTTGTCTGGGAGAAGAATGGGCAAGCGCTGGAGAAGTGTGTCCCCATGCAGACCCATGCGCTGCCTGATGGCGGGGCCCACGTGCTCAGCTGGCTGCGAGATGCCGTCCCGGAAAGTTCCGAGTATCGCTGCTCAGTTCTCTCCTCGGCAGGGAACAAGACCTCCAAAGTGCGGGTCACTGTGACCAGACATGGTAAGTGGGGTCCAGGCCCCCCTGCAACTCTTTTAGGTGACTTTCCTCCCCAGTATTTCAATCCTTGTATCTCCAAAAAACATGCTGATCTGGTGAAATTTCAGTTTTAGGATTACCTACCAGCTTTCCATGAAAAAGATGACATCTCTCATCTCCCCAGTATCAGAGTTTGGGTTAGATCATTATTATCAAGTTATGATGACAGCTGAGCCACACAGGTCTCTTCTAACTTCCTTTAATGCATTTTTAGTTTTCCACCCAGTTAATAATTGTGCTGATTTTCATTTGCTTGGTTCTTTTTCACTAACACAAGACTCTGCAGTCATCTGAATCTCTTGGTAAGTGCAGACCCACCAGGTGTTCTGTGACCTCTCTGGAGCCTCTGGCCTGCTCCAGCCTTGACAGTCCACTCTGCACCAGGGACAGAGATGCCATCCTGGGACTGTGTCCTCTCGAGACCCGAAGACTGTTTCTCTGCTGTTGGCTCCCGTTTCCTCTTCCCACTCTTTCTTTTCTCCTTCAGACTTTTTATGGAGCATGTATCCTAGCACACCTCAGAAAGGGTGTGTGGGGAGCAAATGTTTTGATCCGTGTATCTTTTATCAGTCCTTACACTTAAATGCTAGTTTAGCTGGGTATGTAAGTCTAGACTGAAAATTACTATCCTGTGACATTTGAAGATATTGCATATGACCTGACTTTTTCTGTGGAAGCTTGTATCATTTGCTTTACTGAGCACTGTGAACTTCCATGGTTTTTCCCCTTTTCATGCCTTGGCCAGGAAATGTGGAACCCCCTGCCCTTCAACTCTGGAAAGTCTTCTTGACAATATGATATCCTCCACTCCCTTTTCTGCTCTTTCTAGAACTGTTCTTCCAGATACAGGACTCACTAGGCTGCTCCTCATTTCCCATCTTTTCTTTCACCCCTTTTACTCTGCTTGCTGTTAGCTGCTCTCAGCTTCATTTCCCAAACCTTTTGAGCTTTTCATTTCTATTATCACATTTTTATTTCTAAGAGCTTTTTATTTCTCTGAATTTTTAAAAATTGTCTTGTTTCATAGGTGTAGCACCTTCTCTCCCCTTCCTGAAGAAGCTTAGATTTTTTCTTCTCCCTCCAAGTTACTTTTTCCTCTGTCTGTCCTTCATGTTAGAAGTTTCCCTCAGAGTCTCGTGGCCCTTGGTAGTCTGCTTGCATGTAAGAGAAACGCACTACAAGTGGGATGGAAGCTCTGAGCCATGGGAGGGGAGAGGCCTGATTGTGACATTCCCTGGCTGCTCAGGGTCACTGAAAGAGCCCTGACACCTATGGCCCTGCTACCTAAGGTACACTCTAGGGACTCACAGCCTGTCAGCCTGTCACCTGGGACCTCATTAGAAATGGAAACACACAGACCCTACCTCAGACCTGCAGAGCCAGAAATCCTGGGGTGGGACCTGCATTGTAAGCAGCTCTGTGGGTGCACCAAGGTTGGAAAAGAAACTGGTCTAGCTTAGCTCTCCTCTACTTTGGGAATTCCAGTCCCCTGGGGATCTTGCTAAAATGCAGATTCTAGTTCAGTAGAGTTGGGGTGGGGCCTAAGAGTCAGCATTTGTTACAGGCTGCAGGTGTTGGTACTGCAGGTGTGCAGCCCACACCTGGGAGTAGCAAGGCCCAGGAGGGTTTAAGTTGGGCTACTGGCCTTTAGGGATTTGAGGGGCAAAGGACAAGGCCCTCAGCATGTGGTATGTAAATGCTCAGCCAAATTGCTTCCAGTACAGGCTTCCTGCCCTCAGTTGTACCCAGCCCAGAGACCTTTGTTTTACCTCTCCAAAGTAACTCTCCATCCTTTCTGGTGCAGAGAAGGGCAATCCCCTGGCTGAGGAAACACAGAAGGGATCTAGGGAGGAAGCGCTTGGGCTTCTTAATCTTTCAAGCAATCTGTATTTCTGCATCCCCACTTCTCCTCCTCTTCCACAGGTATCTGCTGCTACAACTTACTGGGAGTTTCCGTGAGGTTGCTTCTCAGTTTCTCCCACTGCTACCTTAAGATTCAGCTTTCTTGGGACTGCTAAGTCAGTTTCCATTTCCAAATTTAAAGGGTTTCTACTTTTGTTGTTGTTAAACGGTCCCCTTAGTGTCATTTTAATTAGGACTGGAAGGAGAGCAAAGTAAACAAATATTCACTCTGACTCAGAGCCTCAATTTTTAAAAATTTCTGTAAAATGTCCTGCCTATTCCACAGGGTAGCTGCCAGGATGTATTGAATACTAGAATAATCTTACAAATTGTGAACACTGCTGTCAGCAAATGGCTAGGTAATAATAAAATCAACTACACACTAGGCACAACTTGAACCCTGCTGATGTTTTACTTCATTATTTCAGTTAGCTTATGGGGTAGCTACTGTTATTATCTCCAGTTTACGGGTGAGGAAATGAAAGCCCAGAAGGGTTAAGCAACTTGCCCCAGGTCACACAGCTCACCAGCCAGAAAGGAGCAGGACCTGACTTTGCACACAGGCAATCTTGTACCCGAGTTTCTCTATAGAAACTATTAATATATTTAAAGTATGGGGGACTGTTTAAAAACATATAATCACAATCAAGACATCTCCATGTTTTCTTGAAATGATCTCCCTCCCTCCCTCATACAGTGTTTTTTGAAGGTGCTGGCAGTGTCGGAACTTGATAGCGTTTAGAACATAAAATGATTTTCTATTGTTATGAAGTCCCCCCAACCCCTGACTATTCCCATATGTTGTTAGAACTGTAGAGGCAGGAATACAAAAGGAGTTCTTGCAAGGCCACTCTGAAGTTCAAGACCACCGAATGTTCTCACCAAATGGACTTGCTTCCGCCCCACCCGTGGCAGTCTGGGCACCCAGCATCAGACTGACTCTATTTACTGGTTCTGCTTCATGTCTGAAAGGCTCAGGTTCCTGGAACCCATTTCTGAAGTTAGTAAATTCCCATGAGGCTGTAGTCCAAAGAAACGATGTACTTCCAATTTTGTATTTTCAAAGAACAAAGAAGGCATATCCTCCTAACAGCTCCTGCAAGTAACTTGTTTTCAAAATCCAAGACCAGGTAGACAAGTAGAATGTGGACAGCCAGAGTAGCCAGTAGCATATCTGCCCAAGAGCCCTGGTGAGAGCCGAGCTCTGCTTTCTGAACCTCAGCAGCTGGTCTCCTTTGTGGGAAGAGGCAGCAGGACTCTGCCTACCCGCAAGACCCTGGTTCTCTGACACACTCCACAGGGCCTGAGAAGAGTTAGCTCCTCTACTTCAGAAAATGCCAGAGATGTGAGTGACAGATAGCAGTGTGGGCGGAGGGCCCTGGCACTTGACCTATAACCTCAGGGAGAGGCTAGTGACCTGGAAAAGGGAGTGGTCACCCGGCCCACCCAGCTGGTCCCCAGCAGACCCCAGAGCTCTGCTGTGCCCCAGTTGCACCTTCACTACTGACTGGCTAAGCCCCTCACCTCTACCTCTCGATGCTTTCAGATGTGAAATCAGGACACTCTTCTGGGCATCCAGAAATCGCAGAGTCCAGTAATACTTGACCCTGAGCTCCCTTCTGTCTTCTAGAGGCAACCCATCGGGAGCAGTGGACCAGAGAGCTCTTAGCCTGGAGGGCGGTGGTTGGCGAGCACGGCCGGGTGATGCAGCACTGGAAGAGGGCATGGGTATGGCCGGGCCCACCCACCCAGGGGTGGGGGGTGGGGGAGGGGGGGTCCTGGTGTCAAGATCTTCTGCCCCCTGCCTGTCCTCTTAGCAGGCTTCACTGGCTTCCTCCAGCCCGTTGTTCCTGTCCCACAGAGCAGTTCTCACTTTGAGCAGTCTGCACCTCATCACCCACAGCCATTTAGCCCTGGGTAAATCCTGCATCTCTTGTGCCTATCTGGGAGCGGGGGGAGTTACAGTGGTGGCCAAAGAACAGCACTCGCAAAAGACCGTGAGGTGAGGCTGAGATGGGGAGAGCTGCCCGGTGGGAGCCGGCTGCTTCTGGTTTGATGTGCCCCTCGCCCCCTACCCCCACCCTGCATGCCAGAGCATTCAGCACGTTGCTGGCATAGCCAGGCAAGAAGGCCTCAAACAGTCAACCCTTCTGACAAGAGCAGGAAATGGGAAGGGTGTCCAGGGCTGGGCAAGAAGGGGTGGTGTCCAGCTTGTGGCAACCTTGCCCCTGGGAGCCTGCAGCTGGGGATAAGGCACTTCAGTTGTTGCACTGTGCTGGAGGCACGGTGGGCAGCCACTGAGGTGAGTGCACTGCAGGACAAAGGGGTTCACAGGGTGGCTGCCTGGGTCCCTGGTGTGCAGGGCAGGCATCAGGAGGCAGAGACTGAAGACTGGATATGCTGCTGATGATTGGATGTTGCTGAAATGCAAGTGCAAGTCTCCAACAGCTCGAACCCTGGGGCTTAAAAGTATTTTGGTTTTTGTGTTCCTCTAAATGGCTGTCAAGAGCCTCCTCAGTTGTTGACAACAATGTTGGAGCACTTTCTTGTCACTGCAGCTCTGATGTTTCAATTTGGAGATGGGGCTTTTGAGCTTAGCATATGCGGGCTGCTCTCCCCTGCCCAAGTCCTCCCACCTCCCAGGGAGTGTCTGGGATGAGAAGGCTGCCGAATGGCTTGCTCCATCCCTATATGGGCTGCCACATTTGTCTTCCTTCACATGCAGGAAGCCGCCCTGATTGCTTTTAGCTTCAGGGCAGAGCCTGGAGGCTTGTTACTACCATCTCCCGTAGCTGAGTGGATCTCTATGGGAGAAATCTGCCATCTGTTTTGCCAGGAATTCTAAGACAACATTGCTCTTTCAGGAAAGCTGTAACAAGGACACCTTTTAGCCACCAGGGACCTGTTCCTGACACAGCCCCCCGCGAAGGAGACCCCCCCAACCCCACCCCAGAGGAGTCAGCGCATCCAAGGGCCCGGGTTCCTGCCCTGCACACACCAGAAGGCCAGCGCAGACTGCGTTCTCCAAGAAGCCGGGCCGTGGAGACAGAGACCCCTGTGTGGACTCCCTGTGGACAGTAACCTTCACATTATTACTGGTTAATCAGCTGCTTACACGGGACAGAAGGGTCTGTCTGGCAGAAGCAGGTAACCAAGACAGTTAGGCTACCAAAAGAAAGAAACTCTCGTGATGCTCAAACAGCAATGTGCATGAAGCTCGCTTTCCCAGAAAGTATCATTTTGCTTTAAAGAGCGTGCCTGTGTTATCTGTAGAATTTCATTTTCCAGAAGTGGGCTACCCCTAGAAGTACCAATGAAAAAGTTAGCGTAGTCAGTTCTTGATGGTTAGTTTTACTGAAATAAATCAAGCCTGTTCCTTCTTCCCACCTTCCAATTTAGCCACTTAACTAAGGTACACACTACTGGGGTGAGACTCCAAAAGAAAATATTTTGCCTTAACTTTGAAGTGATGAGGTCCAAATGGGAGCTAATGTGAGGCTTTTAGAGTCCTTTGTGTTGTTCTTCACTAATCTCAGAACACTACGTTCTTTGTTATGAAGTGCCGTGGTTTATGCCTTTGAGTGTATCCCCTATCGGCTCAGCTTCAGCACCTGGACACGGAGCCTGTTTGAGGTAGAAAACCTGAGCAGGTTAATTATGCAAATCTCCTGGTGCCATATAACCCTTTCAGACCAGAGTCAGAGTCAGAGTCGAACGCTTTGTTACACACACTGTCGAGTCTTATAAAGCTGTGCCTCTGGAGGCTGCCACTGTGTGTTTGAGTGCAAAGGCCAGGCCAAAAGCTGCTCAGCCTTTGATTTTGCAGACATGTCTGTTCTTGTTTGGGGGTAACAGTTTTTGGATTTATTATAAAACCAAAACTTGTGTTGAAAATAAAGCTGTGATTCTCTCGTGATTCCTGTCAAATAATGGAATGTGTCTCAGATTTCTGTCTCACGGGCCCATTTCCAGGCCCCGTTCTCTTAGAAGCAGTCTCTGTGTGGCACTGGCATACATTTTCCTGCCAGTCACTTCAAGGTCCCATAATGACAAGGCACACTGAAGGAAGTGGTTGATAGCTCACAGTGAAAGACACCTGACTTCCAGGTTCACACTGCCCTGGCTGGTGTCTCTCTCGACCACTCTCCCTGCGGCTGACAGGCCAAACACTTCCCGGGGGCTTGCAAGCCCGCCCATCTTGCCAATGGATGCCACACTGGCTCAGGGACCCATTATGTGCTTGTAATGTAAAGTCGTCCTGCAAAACACTCTTCAGCTCTCACTGAGGTTCCTGCTGGAAGTGTGGCTCCAGCAATTACAAGCTGCTGAGTGAATGCGCCAAGCTCTGGGCCCTTATCCTTGGTGCTGTGGCTATAAAATTCCCCTCAAGTCTAGATTTAGCCAGAACTTTCATGCTCAAAACAAAATGAAACAAATCACACACTTCCAGTTACTGTAATAGGTGATGCTCTGTGGGGAGATGTAGTTTATGAGGATGAAGTCTGTACGCCTTGTACTGTTGGAAAAAATAAAAGGACAGAGTTCTACCTTCAGTTAGGAGACTTTGCATTTGGGAAGGTCCCCAGTTTCAGCCCCGTCTGCCTGGAGCAGCACACTTAGCTCAGCAATGGCCTCTCACCTGGAGTTCCTTTATTTTCAGGAAAGTGAGGTCTACAACCAGGTCATAAACACTACTGTGGATTAGAATTTGGGTTAAGCCAAATGGGAAGTAAAGACTTACATTCAGTAGCTGAACAAGATGTTAAGAACCCACCTACACTTCTTAAGCTCCTTTTACCCCTAAATTAGCAAAACATGGGCCTAGAGACCTCTAAGAAGGGACTTTGAACAAATCCCTTCAAGCTCCAGCAGAGGTTTTTAAATGATCTATTAAATTTTTTAATTCTGGGTTGCTGGGAGCCACTGACAAGTTACTTAAAGTGGCGTCACCTCCAATCCAACTACACTTGCTATCTCTTGAAACAAAGGGTGAGAAAGAATCTCCTACCACTGTTCACTACCTGACGTGGTCGCTGTCTTGAAAAAATCAACCTGTGAGACAACGGAGCACTTGAGACTTCTTTATGAACTAATTCACCAAAATTTACTCCCACATTTAAAGAGTTCAGAATGTCGAGAAAAGCAGGGCACACACCATTAGCACCGTGTTCCGAAGATGACAGAACAGACTGGTACTTTCTCTGGCCACAATCCCCACCCCTGTCCACACGGCATGCTCTTGCCGATTCATTATTCCAATTTTATTTGCTCATCCCAGGCCACTTCTCAGAGGTATAATGTGCGGCACGAATGATTTCAATTAACAGTGTTTTCAGAGCCAAAAAAATACCCTGCTTGCTTAAGCAAAAAAACAGTGTAAATCCTTCCCTGCCATTTACTTTGGTGGAAAAAAATGCAACGGCAAGCTGGGATTGAGCCAGGATAAGTCTATATCAGGTCTCAGGAGGTTTCTACTTTAAGACAGATGAAGAACAGGGATATCAAACTTCTTCCCTGCTCTTCAATTTAAAGACCAGAGTAACCAAAATGCACAAATCCAAGACTTTGGAACAATCATTAAAATACAGACCACCCATCAGCCTAAGAGCACCAGAGTCTCAAGCAAAATTAAATAATCACTATTTATTCAAAATAAATAAGCCTTCTTGCAGGGAAAATATGAAAGAAAATTTCTATCCCCCTTGCCTCTAAGACAGAAATCACATTTAGAATATGTTCATTTAAAAAAAGAAGGGAAAGATTTTCAGATTAACAAAACTGAAATTTTAGGAATTTCAATATATTGTTCCTTTGAAAAATAAAGATTAAAAATAATTCATGTGAAAAAAGTCACAGGTTAGAAAAAACATTTTTCCTTCTGAGGCTCATTTTAGCAATTTCTCCAAGTATCCCTAATTCTTTAAACTGAAAAGATACATCTCCTTAGAACAAACGCTTCTCCACACTCTTCTCTGCTTTAACATTAGCATCACTGAACACTGTCTTGATGTTGGTTTCCTGAAAGCTGTGATATTTTACTGGGTGGTGAGAAGAAAATTACAATTGGGAATGGCGCTGCCTTACAGTTAAAATCAACATCCCCACCTGGCACCCAACACCTGGTCTCTGCAAACTAAGTAACTTGGTCCAACTATCCCGCAATGGAGAGGAGGTTTCTTCAGCAGCCGGAGTACTCTAAGTACCACATTTTGCAGTATTTTCCAAAGCCTCGGTGTGCTCAGAAAGCCAAACCTACATCACAAGACTTTTAGAAAACATTACGGCCTGCATGTCCGGTGAGTGAGTGACCACACGATGGATTCGCAGCTTTGTGCCTAGAAAGCTGCATGTCGACAAACACGGCTTCACATGTCCTTTCACTCTGGTTGATTTCCAAATTCAACAGTCATACAAAATACAGGTCAGTGAAGAACTGAGAAGAAGAAAAAGACCCTAAAGTCCCCCTCTCCTTACCACAAATACACAAAACACATGCAAAAGAACTCTCTTCCTATAAATTCAAGTTCATCATTTGAGAGGCTGAAGCCTCTAAAGATTCTTCTAGTTCCCGGGCACATCGATTATACGCTTCCAGATGTTTTCTCCAGATTTTAACTAGAAATAAGAAAATGGCACAACTGAGAAAAGGCATCAATGACGTATAAAACTCCTCTAAGAAAACCAGCACTGTGGTTGAGTCAGCGTGGGAGAGGCTGCACACAGCTCATCGCATGCTTGGAGAAGTCCTGCAGCAAAGGCGCCCAACTCCATTTCCCAGCCCGCAGGACCAGGTGCCCCCAACCCCGTATGAGTGGCATCTACCACATCCCAGAGGTCATGGCTGGGAACATGCTGACCTTGGAGAACCTCAACCTGCCAAGCCGGTCTTGGAAGGGCCCACCTTAGATTCAGTCATCCTTAAGCCACCCTCTGACGACTCCAAGTCAGGAAGTTTCTGACAGTCAATGAGAAGACCTTGCAACATACAAAGTCTGAAACAATCATTTTAGGCAACGGCCTGGACTTTGTCAGGGCACTCATCATTACAACAATTATAACCATAATCAGTCCTTGCCATTTTAGCAGCCATTCTGCTCCCCTGGACTCTGCTAAAGCACGATGGAGAATTTAAAGACCGTGCAAATGTAGCCCTGACTGGCCCCGAGTACTCACTGTACTGTGGCTCTTCTTTTCCGGTGGAAGCTGGGTGAGCATCTTCTACAGAGCAGGCTGGGCCCAGTGCAGGTGGACTGGGAGGGGAACTAGGCCCAGGTTCTCTTGCTAGCTCCTTTCGCACATTCTCCAGCATGGCCTTGTATGCCTGGCGGGCTGCCATCGTCAGCTCGACCATCTTGTGGAACTGGTCCTGGGGTAGAAACGAGCACACGAGTGATGTTCTCTGACTCCCCACGAGGACCCCAACTCCCTGCAAATTCGGCCCCCCAGGAGCACGGGGGCGACACAGGCATTGTCATCTCACGTGCCTGTGGTGCTAGGACAAAGATAGGGCCAGAGACAACGCCCCAGAATCTGGAGCAGGCTGGGGATGGCGTCTTGGGCTTGCTTTTGGAAAACAGAGCTGGAACCCACCATAAGCATCTCCACGTCAGCAGTAAACCAAAGAACTGAATTCTGCTTCAGATATTCCCTTGGTGTTAATGACTCAAAGGCCACCATCTCCTAAGAGGTTCTACCTGAGTGGTGGCCTCTTCTACTGCTGAGTGAGCTTCTAAGGGATGGTGTGCTGGGGGGAGCACTGGCCCTCGTCCCCTCTCCCTTGCTCCCATAAGCAGGACCTGAAGTGTGATGTGCCCCCTCCCCACCTCACCTGGGCCCCATCGTAGCTGAAGATCCCCACCACGCTGACAGGAACAGCTTTGTTCAGACTGCGCCCCAGAGCTTTGCGGTTGAGTGCAAACACAAACGGAATGTTCTGCTCACAAGCGTAATCAATAATGGTGTGCAAAGTGTCATCCAGCCCACCTGAGTCAAAGGAAAACGAACGCAAAGGTGAAATGCATCACACAGGATGTCGTGATATGGTTGCAAAAAGGTTTTATCCCTGTGGCGGCAGCAATCTCTGCCTGCTTACTTCTGCTCAAGCCAGTGGCTGGTGCAAGATTTCACCAGAGGAGATGGTAAGCCACTGTGAAGCCACATTGAAGAAAATCAATCTGCCAAACCAGGCACTTCCTTAACATGATCAAATGTGTCAAACTCAGCTCAAAAGCTAGCATAATGCTGAATGGGAACAACAAAGTGTCAGGTAATTATTTATTGAAAGCTTACTATGTGCCAAGTGACACCCAGCCAAGAGCCTCAAAAACCCAGCCAGGTGGATACGTGGCTCCCCATCTACACAGGTGAACAACCAGCAGCCACGAGGTCAAGTGACTGACCCCACACTGTCCCTCTTGCAAGGGAGAGAGGGGCCTCTGTGAGGTGATCAGGCTGGGTGCTCGCTCGCCCTCCTCCCCGACCCTGCTTCCAGGCAAGGCACCAGCCAAAGCCAGGGAGTCCGAGAAAGGGGAGAGAGAGGAGGAAAGGGGTCACTGTGCAGGTGACACAACTGCCAACCAGAAGACCCAGAGAAAGCATCCAAGAATTGTTACCAACTGCATACATGCATGTGGTAATGCACGCACTTGGTGGAGGGAGGGACAGAGGGCAATTAAAGAGGCAATGGCAACTAAAGGCAGTATGTAATCTTGGACAGGGTCTAACAAGGGAGGAGAAGAGGCTTTAAAGGACATCATGGGGACATATGAAAAACTGGAATATCGACTGTAAGCTTTTTATCAATGTTAAATTTCTTGAAGTTGAAAACTGCATTTAAGGTGGTCACGTAAGTGAGTGTACTTGTTCTTAGGAATGTACATGGCAGTATTAAGTATTCAAGAAACACGATGTGTTCAGAATAGAGATGGATAACCAGATAGACAAGACAGACAGATGGAGAGAGCGACACAGCAAACGTGGAAAATGTCAAGATTGGTGGGTCTGGGTATCTAGGGGAATAGGGGTGTGTTGGAGTTCTCTGTATGGGGCTGGCATTATTTTTGTAATTATCCCGTAAGTCTGAAAGAATTTTTTTTTTTTTTGAGCTAAAAAACAAAGAGACTTAGGCAAATGGTTGAGTGCTTGGAGGGTGATTAATGGTAAATATAGAAAATTACGGAAACCACATAAAACGAGAATAAGCTGCCCGGGAATGCAAGGCAACCCTCCCTTGCTCTATGGCTTGGCTCTGTACACCATTTACAAAGCTGAGTCATATGAACTCTACTAAGCCAGGGGCCAACTACATCAGAGTGACAGGATGGGGAGTTGAAGACACATATGTTCGAGGGTTGGGGAGGAATGAAGGCTAAATCCTTTCCCACCACTGGGAAACTGACAAATAAATGCTTAAAACTGGGAGGTGGGGGATGACAAGCAGGAAATCACAAGCCAATTAGTTGGAGATATGGAGGGATATACCCAAAGATCTGCCTAGAGTCAAAAGGTGTTTTGAAGGAGGGCAGGGAGTCCAGGCCTTCTTCCTTATCATACCTTGCTCTTCTTCCCTTATCATACCTTGTTGGACACTGGACTCTCTTAACTGTGTGAATGTAAAACTTTTGATAAAAATAGCACAGAAAGTGGTTGGCCTGTTTTCTCTGGTGACTCGGCAAGCCCTGGGGAGCAGGTGGTATCTGCACACAGCATAGCACGGCACATGCCCCAGGCCCTGTGGGGATACTGCCAAACCCATGGCCCAGTCAGCAGGACGGCTGGAAGCAACTGTCCACTAGACCTGCACCAAGGCAGGCCAGGGGCGAGACCACCAGCCTGGGGTAAGGAGGCCCTGCTGCTATTTCTGGGGTCCTGGGTGGCCTCAGACACATCAGGAGACCTCGAGTTGTCAGCCCTAAAATGGCAACTGGGAAAGAGCACCTCTAAGGACTTAGTGGCAGAATTTGGACTTCTTACCAAAATAAGCAACTCCAGTTTCATTTTACATTGCAGAAAAAAACCGTGGGATCAGGGAAAGCTACAAAGGCACCTCTAACTTTTCTAGTGCATGTTCAAAATACTCACTTCTCTTACCCACCCAGATGAAGGCCAATGAGAAGTGGGATTTGGCTCCTAGCAATTCTTATATTACTTAACCGAAAAGGAAATAAAGTGGACAAGCAAGTCCTGCAGAAAACCAGGATGATACAAAGTTGCTGGGAAATGAGATGGGATGTGACAGACATGAGTCCACTGTCCATTATCTCATCTAGCCTATCAACATTCAAAACAAAATAAAAACTACCAATTTAAGTAAAATGGCCAAGAATTTAGATAAATCCATATCACTAATTAGACTAAAAAGAGTAATCACATTGAACTAAATTGAAAATTGAAAAGCTCTCTCCAGCTAGGTATGGCTTTGGCTGCCAGTGACAGACACTGTGGTGTGGATGACAGATGGCAACCTTGGCCGAGGTCCGAGCTGAAGCCCCAGCGCCTGAGCAGAGGGGCCGAATTCCTAGCGTTCTGTAGGGCAAGCCACACCTTCTCCCGCCCAGAGGCCTGCGTGGACAGTGGGCCGGGGGTGCTGGAATCACACCGTGCAGAGCCTCAGAGGCCTGCCTGCCTGTGTACAAAGAGGAAGGCATGTGGAGGTCAAGTGAACTTTGGAAACAACAATTAGCCATTTAAAAAGAAACGTGCTGCCGAGTCCTGTGGAAGGGGTCCTGCTCTGCTGCTGGACAGGTTTGCCTGTGGCAGCACCTCAGGGCAGGTGCTGGCTGCTACTGCAGAGGGCTTCCCGCTCCACAGGACAGAAGTCAGCCAGTACCTTTCGATTGTATCTTCTCACAGTTGGGAGAAATGATGACGCATTTTAATTTCTTGAGCTTCAGGTGTTTGAGAACTTCTCTCAGCCCCAACACGAGTCGGCGTTTGGTCTTAGCCTTGACTGGATCTTTCTGGTACATACGGTCTTGGAAACGTACCAGTTCTTTGAGAAGATCCGTAACACAAGCATCGACTTCTTTGCTAAGCATCTGGCTGCAGTAACTGAAAGAAACACCACACATAATAAATACCTCCATTGGCTGTGACATTCCAGCACTGTTCTCTCCAAACCGCAGAGACAAGAGAGCACCAAGGAAATCAGTGTGATGAGTAACACTAAGGAAAAAACATGGAATTCCGCACTGACCTGATTCTATGATGGTAAAGATCAAGGCACCCGCCCCTCTCCAAGCTACAAGTCACCTCTGTGCCCAGCCCTCCATCGTGGCTGGCCCACTCCCCTGGCAAGAAGGGCCTCAGCCCGTCCCGACACTACCCACGTGTCTCCCCTGTGTGAGCACAGATGCCAGGAGGGTCAACCCTGGAGAAGAACTGGAAGGGGGAGAAGGTGAGCACGCACACAGGCTGGCAGTGTGCTTTCCACCAAGAAACTGTACGGAGACCAGAAAAGGGAGCCCAGATGTCATGTGCTGCACCTCACAACCCACTGCCCAAACCTCAATCTTAGATTAAAGAAACCTCTTCCACACATCCACGGGCTAGAAACCTCACTACAAGTAGCTATAGAGAACAAGTCTTAACAGGTGGACACTTGGCCACACTTTAAGCCAAGAGGATTAAAAACCAGTGCGGCCCCAGGAATGAAGGCTGACGGTGTTGAGACGCCTCAAGTGCACATCCGTGCCAAGTCACTGGGAGGGCCCCGCAACCACAGCTTACTCACTCCCTAAACCTCCGGCTGTGGATCTTCGGGAAGCTGGCAGCATCAGGACCAAGGGGGCAAGAGTCTGCATCAGGTTGAAGATCTGCTCCCAGCAGCTCTTCTGACTTGCTTTCCACAACAGGAGTGGAAGAGACAGATTCTTCTGATCCTCCTGGAGCTTTACAAAGCAAAAGAAGTCATTGTACGACATCTGTCAAGTACAGAATTACTGGGATGTAATTCCCAACAGTGCCTTCCTAGCCGGGAGTTTCAGTGATGCCACTACAAACTCTGCACACACAAGTTATATGAATGAACAAGGATTTTACTGATTTTTACAGAGGCCAATTGAAACAGTGAAAAATACCTGGGAAAAAATAGAAAAATTAGTGGAGAGAGAGGTGACATTCTGGTATACCTGTACGTGTGTTCCTCCCACCTCAACAACCACATTTACTGATTTATTTTTCATTAAATTTAGGTTTATAGAAAAGTCATGAATAAAATACAGTTCCCATATACCACCCAACTATTAACACCTTTGCATTACTGCAGTATATGTTACAATTCATGAAAGATCATTTTTATAGTTGTAGTAGTATAGTCCATCTTTTAAATAGTGTTCATGGTTTGTGTTGTACAGTCCTATCTTTAGTTTTGTTTTTGTTTTTATTCTGGTAACATATATACAACATAAAATTTCCCCTTTTAAGCACATTCACATATATAATTCAGTGGTATTAATTAAATTCACAATGTTGTCCTACCATCACCACCATCTATTACCAAAACTTTACAATCAATGCAAATAGAAACTCTGTCTAATTCAAGTATTAACTCCCAATTCCCTACCCGCAACCCAGCCTCTGGTAATTTATACTCCAGATTATAACTATATGAGTTTTCTTATTCTAATTATGTCATATCAGTAAGATCACACAGTACTGGCCCTTTGTGTCTGGCTTACTTCACTCAACTTGAGGTCTTCAAGGTTCATCCATATTGCTGCATATATCAGAACTTTGTTCCTTTTCACAGTTGCATAATATTCCACTGTATGCCTATACCACATTTTGCTTATCCTTATCGGTTCATCTATTGATGAACACTTGGGTTGCTTCCATCTTTTGGCAATTGTGAATAATGCTGCTATGAACATCAGGCAAATATCTGCTCGAGTCCCTAGGTTCAATTTTTTTGGGTATATACCTAATAGTGGGATTGCCAGGTCATATGGTAATTCAATACTTAACTTTCTGAGGAACTACCAAACCGTCATCTTCTGTGGCTGCACCATTTTACATTCCCACCAGCAATGAGTATTCATATTTCTCGGCATTCTCTCCAACCACTGAAATTTTCTGTTTTTATATAGGAGCCAAACTAGTAGGAGTAAAATGGTACATCAATGATTTTGATTTGCATTTCCCTAATGGCTCATGATGTTGAGGATGTTTTCATGTGCTTTTTGGCCATTGCTGTATCTTCTTTGCAGAAATGTCTATTAAGTCATTTGCCCATTTTTTAATTGGGTTGTTTGGCTTTTTATTGTTGAGTTGGAGGATTTCTTGATATAGTTGGATATTAAACCCTTATTAGATATATGGTTTCCAAATATTTTCTCTTATTGAGTAGGTACGTTTTTTACTTTTGTGATAAAGTCTGTCGAAACATAAAAGTTTTTAATTTTGATGAGGTCCCCATTTATCTGTTTTTTTTGTTTGTTTGTTTGTTTTTTCCCTTTTGTTCTTTGTGGTTTGAATGTAAAGTTTAAAAAACCATTGCCTAACACAAGATCCTAAAGGTACTTCCCTACATTTTCTTCTGGAAGTTTTATAGTCCTGATTCTTATATTTAAATCTCTGACCCATTTTGAGTGAATGTATGTATATGGTTTGAGAGAGGGGGTCCCCCTTGATTCTTCTTAATTTTTTAAAATGTATTTTATTTTAACTTTATTTTTAAAGAAGTTTTAGATTACAGAAAAGTTACATCGAAAATATAGGGGATTCCCATATGCCCCACCCCCTCCCCCTCTCACATTTTCCCCTATTAATAACAGCTTTCATTAGTGTGATACATTTGTTACAATTAATGAGCCAATATGGAAGCACTGCTACTAACCATGGTCTATAGTTTATATTATGGCTTACACTTTGCACTGTACAATTTTAAAGGTTTTGACAAAATGTATGATGGCCTGTATCCATCACTGCAGTATCATGCAGAACAATTCCAATGCCCTAAAAATGCCATATTATTCCACCTACTCTTCCCTATCCCTCCCCTCAGAACCTCTGTTAACCACTATCTTTATATCATTGTTGCAAGTTCTTCTGCTACTACAATAATATTAAGTCTACTTTGGTCCATGGTTGCATTCCCTACCTTGTTTGTTCATTTCTCAAACTTGAGGATTTGGGGATGGTGATGCCCACTCTGCCACATATTGAGAAGGGCTTAGATCTTATGGAGCAAATGGAAGGAGCTGTTTTGCTTGCAGTTGCAGATACTCTTTGCTTTTTTGGAGGGGGGCCCCCATTCTTTTGCATATGGATATCCAGTTCTCCTAGCACTATTTGTTGAAGAGGCTATTCATTCCCAATTGAGTGGACTTGGCAGCCTTGTCAAAAATCATTTAGCCAAATGGAACCAAACTGATAGTTCAGAAACAGACCCTCACATCCATGGTCAAGTGATTTTTGACAAGCCCATCAAGCTCACCCCAGCTCGGGCAAAACAGTCTATTCAACAAATGGTGCTGGGAGAACTGGCTATCCACAGCCAAAATAAAGAAAGAGGACCCCTATCTCACAGCTGATACAAAAATTAACTCAAAATGGATCAAAGACCTAAATATAAAAGCAGAAAGCATAAAGCTCCTAGAAGAAAATATAGGAAAACATCTTCAAGACCTGGTGGTAGGTGGTACATTCTTAAACCTTACACTGAAAGCACAAGCAACGAAAGAAAACATGGATAAATGGGACCTCCTCAAACTTAAACACTTTTGTGGTTCAAAGGACTTCGTCAAGAAGGTGAAATGGCAGTCCACTCAATGGGAGTAAGTATTTGGAAACCACATATCCGATAAGAGTTTGATTTCCATTCTATATAAAGAGATCATACAAACTCAAGAATAAAAGAGTAAGCAATCCAATTTAAAAACGGGCAAAAGATTTAAATAGACGTTTCTCCAAATAGGAAATACAAATGGCCAAAATGCACATAAAAAATTGTTCCATATCACTAGCTATTAGGGAAATGCAAATCAAAATGACAATGAGATATCATCTCACACCACACAGAATGGGCCATTAAAAAAAAACAACAGAAAACAGTAAGTGCTGGAGAGGATGTGGAGAAATAGGAACACTTCTTCACTGTTGGTGAGAATGGAAAATGGTACAGCCTCTGTGAAGACAGAGTTTGGCGGTTCTTCAGGAAGCTAAATATAGAAATGCCTTATGATCCAGCAATTTCTCTAGTAGGAATATATACAAAACTGAAAACTGACACAAACAGACATCTGCACACTGATGCTCATAGCAGCGTTATTCACAATTGCCAAAAGATGGAAACAACCCAAGTGTCCATCAACCAATGAATGGATAAACAAAATGTGGTATATACACAATGAAATACTATGCTGCAGTAAGAAGAAATGAAATTGGGACACACATGATAACATGGATGAATCCTGAAGACATTATGCTAAGTAAAATAAGCCAGAGTCAAAAGGACAAATATTGCATGGTCTCACTAATATGATCTAAATATGAAGAATAAACACATAGAGTTAAAACCTAGAGTATAGGTTATTAGAAGAGGAGGGCTGAGAAGGATGACTGATGCTTAATGTTATGTAGAAGTTTTAATTAACTTGATTATAAAACTGTGGAAATGGATTGAGTTGATAGCAACACATTATAGTGAGTAGCAGCTGGTTTATAAATGGGATTGTGGCTGAAAAGGGTAGTCTAGGGATATGTCAATTGAAAGAAAGCTGGAGAATAATCTAGGGACTGATTAACAGTGAATCAAGAGGTGGACGAAAATTGTGGTTGATGGTACAGATGCAAGAGTGTCCTTCTGTGAGCTAGAGCAGATGTACATCACTATTGCAGGGTGGTGGGAAGGTGGAGAAACATGGGGAAAATAAAATTGATGTGACCTATGGACTGTGGTTAACAGCAATACTATAATATTTTTGCATTAATATCAAAGATGTACTGTGTTGATAATGGGGGGTATGGAAAGTGTGCCAAATGTACGCTATAGACCGTGGTTGGTGGAACAGTCTGATGATATTATCTCATAAAATGTAACAAATGTGTTGTGAAGGGGTCTTCTATGGGAATTCTACACATGTGCATGATTGTTTCTTAAGTTCACAACTTCTGTAATAAAAATATATATAAAAAAAAAATCAGTTGGCCATAGTTGTGAGGGTCTTTCAATTCAAGTCCATTGATTCATGTAGCTAATCCTGTGCCAGAACCATGCTATTTTGACCACTGTAGCTTTGTAACATGTTTTAAAATAAGGAAGTGTGAGTCCTCCAATTTCATTCTTTTTCAAGATGATTTTGGCTATTTGAGGCCCCTAACCCTTCCAAATAAATTAGATTGGCATTTCCATTTCTGCAAAGGGTGTTGGAATTTTGACTGGGATTCTAATGAATCTGTAAATTGCTTTGGGTAAAAGTGACATCTTCACAATATTTAGTCTTCCAATCCATGAGCATGGAATGGTCCTTCCATTTATTTACGTCTTCTGTCATTTCTTTTAGTGGGGTTTTATAGTTTTCTGTGTACAAGTCCTTTAAATCCTTGGTTAAATTTATTCCTAAATATTTGATTCTTTTCATAGCTATTGTAATGGAATTTTTTTCTGGATTTCCTCCTCAGACTGCTCACTAGTGTATAGAAACACTACTGACTTTTGCTGGTAGATCTTGTACCCCGACACTTTGCTGAATTTTTTTACTTGCTCTAGTAGCTTTGCTGTCCATTTTTCGTGACTTTCTATATATAGCATCATGTCATCTGCAAATAGGGAAAGTTTTACTTCTTCCTTTCCAATTTGGATGCCTTTTAGTTCTTTCTCTTGCCTAATTGCTCTGGCTAGAACCTCCAGTACAACGTTGTATAACAGTGTTGACAGTGGACATCTTTGTCTTGTTCCTGATCTTAGAGGGAAAGCTTTCAGTCTTTCAGCACTGAGTATGATGTTAGCAGTGGATTTTTCATATACGTTCTTTATCATGTTGAAGAAGTTTCCTTCTATTCTTATTTTTCTAAGTGTTTTTTATCGAGAAAGAATGCTGGATTTTGATGTCAACTGAGACAATCATGTGTTTTTTTTTTCCCCTTTGTTCTGTTAATGCGGTATATTACATGAATTAATTTCTTATGTTGAACCAACCTTTGTATACCTGGGTTAAATCCCACTTAATCGTGGTACATAATTCTTTCAATGTGCTGTTGGATTTGATTTGCTAGTATTTTGCTGATGATTTCTGCATCTATACTCATAAGAGATATTGGTCTGTATTCTTTTCTTATATCTTTATCTGGCTTTGGTTTTAGGGTGATGTTGGCCTCATAGAAAGTTAGTGTTCCTTCCTCTTCATTTTTTGGGAAGAGTCTGAGCAGGAGTGGTATTTATTCTTCTTGGAATGTTTGGTAGAATTCACCGTGAAGCCATGTAGTCCTTGACTTTTCTTTGTTGGGAGGTTTTTGGTGACTGAGTCAATCTCTTTACTTATAATTGTTCTGTTGAAATCTTCTCTTTCTTCTAGAGTCAGGGTAGGTTGTTTGTTTCTAGGAATTTGTCCATTTCATCTAGGTTGTCTAATTTGTTGGCATACAATTGTTCATGTATCCTCTTACGATCATTTTTACATGTCGCCATGTTGATGACTCACCCCCAACAAAATTTATTTTTGTATTGTTGAAATTTACCCTCAAGAATCTCATATTATGAAGTTTTTAAAAAACCAGGTTTGGGGTTCTAACATTTTTGCACTTAAATTCTTGAGACCACTCCTTTACCAAATAAACCTTAAATAAGAGCTGAACTCAAAAATCTAAATGATGAGACCCTCACCAGCTGTGTCTAAACACAGCAGATATGCCTTAAGAGCTTAAGGTTCCCAATTCCTTAGTTCCACAGATTACCAAAAATGCAAAGCAAGCTAACACTTAGATCATGAACTGAAGGAATTAAAATATTTTGGGAACCTGTTTGGCAGTTGCTATTAAAGCGCAGCATGAATCTACTCTATGGCCCAGCTATTCCATTCCTGGGGAAATGCCCAATGTAAACATGTGCTTATGTTCTCCAAAGGACAGGCATGACAACGTCCATAGCAACCCTGTAAGGAAGAGCCCCAATTGCAAGCTGCCCACCAGCAACCTGGTAGAGTCACAGAACAGAGTCCTATGCAGCAAGGAAAACCACGACTGTGCCTACCTGCCACAAGATGCAAAATCCTCACAAACACAATGCTGATACAGAAGAGTGCACACCGTGTAACCCCTCTGATAGGAAGTTCAAAGACTCTTCAACAATGCATGGTCAGAGCGGTGTTCCCCTTGGGGAGGGGCCTGTGACCACAGGGTGGGGGTGTGAGGCGTGTAAGGGACACAGGATGCTCTTCTGTTTCCTGATCTGACTGCTGTGTTCACTTTGTGAAAAATCCTCAAGCTGTACACTTATATGTGCACTAGCTGAACGGATATTTCAATAAAAAGTTGTCTTAAAAACGACATGCTTTCTTAAGACACCATCCATTCCTAGCACCCTTTTCAGTAAACAGCTTTGGAGGAAGTGGTGCTAATTCTCGTGGCCAATCTAAGTTATGAGGACCATCCAATGTCATGCAGACCAAATGTCGGGTCGGGGCCCTCATCTCCTCTGCCCCTCCTTGAGCCACAGGCGCCAGATACTTTACCCCAGCCATGCGTACTTCCTCTTACTTAGGGACATTTGCAGAGTTGGGAGCCTGCAAATTTTTTACACCCCACCCCCAGTATTCAACACTGACTGCTTCCTACAACAAAGGTGAAAGGTGTTGGCAATGCTCTGGGCATTTTGCTAGGTACACAGCTCATCTTTTTCACAGCTGCTACCATCCCCAGGATCCTTTAAGAAGCAAACAAACAGAAAGCCATACCTGAGGGCTCCCCCTGCTCGTCACCACCACCCTCTCCATCTTGCACAGTGTCACTGGCAGCAGCTGGATTTACAACATTTTCTTGGAGACGCTGCTGCTTCCTCTCTTCCCGTTCTTTCAAAATAATCTTTAAAATTAAGCAAATAATTAAAACACCTAAGTACCTGGGCTAACATGATAAGCTCAAGCTCTTCTGCAAAGTAAACTGCCTAAGTTTGACTTATTGGCAACGCACTTGTTGGTGCCTGACATGCAGGGCAGGGGCCTCAGCCTAGAGTGGTCCTGCTCCCCAGAGCAAGGTGAGCAGGGTGCGGGGTACGGTGTCCAATAACCAGCATTCACCAAATCCTGCAGCTCACCAGCCACCGATCATGGGCACTTTCTCTGTCTGTCTTAGAGAGCCTGACCACATACACCACAGGGCAGCTTTGAGAACTCTGTGAAGGAACCTGGGTATCAGTCCTAACCTCTACCCGAGACAGAGTGCTCTGAACAGGATGATGGTGGAAAGTGGAAAGGAGGAAAATGAAACCTCTTCGATTTGTGGTTTTCTGTCCATCTCACCGCAAAGTATAAAACAAGTAAAAGACTTCCTCTCTCAAGTAACTGATGGAGTCCCCCCTTCTCATGCTCCATCACGATGGGAGAGGGAGGGATCATTTTTCAGGGAGTTGTGAACACATCTTGATATAGCACGTTCAGGTAACAGAAACCTTAAACTCTAAAAATCCAAGAGCTGAAGGAAATACAGATACATGAAATTTTTAAAAGGCCACTAGCCTCTTACTACAAATGAATGCTCCACACACCTTCTTCAACGAAGTCGGTTTCTTGGCCTTGGGCACTTCCCTCTGCTTCCCTTTCTTCACCAATGGAGCACTGGAGTCCAAAGGGTTATGCGGGGTCTTCACCTGGTTGGAGCGGTGGTTCTTCATCCCTGAGGCTGACTCTTTGGAAAGGACTGGCACTGCACCAACTGAAATGAAGTGTACACAGATGCACCGGGTCTTAGGACATCCTCTAATATTTGGAAGGTTCCTCCACACCAGCCCTACCCGTCCCTATGATCTCACTTGTCTTTGTCAAATAATTTCCCTGACTATCTAGCTATCTAGATACAAGAGTGTAATAATATTTCTAGTTGGTTGAGTTTTCAAGACATATAAATGTATTTCCCCAAATCCCAGCATGTTTAATTGCTAGCAGTCCCTCTCACATAATGAATGAATTATTATGATTAACACTGAATAATTCAATTTTATTTTCCTGTCCTAATATGCTTTCAACCTCAGTAACTGTTCCAAAGAAAGAGCTAATTTGTGTATTTATATATATTTATTTATATTTACTTTTCAGTAGGAAAATTTCCCAACATACACAAAAGAAGAGAGGATGATAAACCCCCAGCTTCAGGAACCATCAATATTTTTTCTAAATGTATTTTACCCACCATCCTTTCATTTTGGAATATATTTTTCAAAAGTACTGGTGTTCTGCTAATCAGGTATGCCCAGGAAATCTTACCTGTCCAAATATCTGCTTCAATACAGAAGAATGTTTGACATGCACATGTTATACAAATATAAACATAAAAATGTGCCCACCAGCCCAAACAACTCTAGTCTTCCTCCAGGCTGTTTCCAGTCATTTAGCTACAACATGACCGTGTCTATCTCTGGAGCCTTGCTCATACCTGTTTGTAATGCACACATGACTGGCTCCCCTTAATAAAGCAACCCCGTACTGACCCTGCTCCTCTCCCTTGCTCTCCTCCATCCCCAATGCCACCTGAGTTTAGTGGTCACCCGGGTGACCACAAGAGTCTGTCACCCAATCCCTCCGCTCTGGCCGCTCCTCCCTGCACCCCTCCCCTACACCCTGTACCAGGTAACTCTTCACAGGACAGTAATGGTGGGTCTGGGAGAGTCAACTCCAGCAGAACAATGGGGGGGGGGGTGTGACGAACTCCACCACCAGAAGCAGCCGCAAAGCTAGATTAAAAACTGTCAAAAACAATTGTTTCAGGCCAAAGGCATAAAACAAACTGAGGCATGTGTGTGCAATCTGTGTTCTCAGCATTGCCGGTAGCCCCAAGAACGTGGCGTTAAGAAACACTGGTGACAGGGCTATGCAGTCCATGAAGTCTTAACCACCACAGCTAGGAGAACATCACATGAAGAGAAAAGCCCCAGGCTTGGACCACAAAGTTTCACACCTTGCAGTGCTGCCTTCAATACAATATTTTAGGTTTTGTACTTTGGGCTGGCCTTTAAGGTCACTATGAAATAGTCATAAAATGTTTACAAGAACCCTATTTAGGAAATTGCTCACTACAGCATTCAGCAGCCCATATAAAATGATCTACAAGACATGTAACATTTAGAACTGACAGTTTTAAAACATGCCACCACACCCACACCAGAACAGCTAAAATTAAAAAGACTGACAACAGCAAATGTTGGCGAGGATGCGAAGCTAACAGAAATTTCCTAACATTATTGGTGAGAGTGCAAAATAATACACGCAGTCTAGAAAAGGGTCTGGCAGATTTGTCTAGAACTAAATATATACCTACCACATGACCCAGCAATTCTATACATAAGTATTTACTCAAGGGAAATTAAAGTATCTGTCCACAAAAAGACTTGTATGGGGATGTTCCCAGGACCTTTATTTGTAATAGCCCCCAAGATGGAGAGTCCAAGGGTCCATCAAGAGAATGGATAAACAAACTGTGGTATATCCAGTATGTTCTTCAGCAATAAAAAGAAAGAACTACTGATATTCAATACATGAACAAATTGCAAAAACACTGGGGTGAGTGAAAGAAGGCTTAGTATATGCCTCCATTTATATGAAGATCTAGAACAACAAACCTACCTGTGGAGAAAAAATATCAGAGTTGTGGTTGTTTGGGGCAATGACTGGCTGGGAAGGGGATGGAAGAAACGTTTGGGGATGATTATGATGTTCTACCTTGCTACTTTGGGCTACCCAGAATTATGCATTTATCAAAACTCTTTGAACAGTTCACTTAAGATTTGTGCATTTCATTTTAAGTCTACTTTACCTCAAAATTAAAAAGCAAAAAACAATACCTACATATTGAACCCTACTTAATGGTATGTATCTTGAAGTATTTACGGGTAAAACTACACTGGTGTCTTAATATGAAAAGCATCAAATATATAAAATGGACCAATGGCTGGAGACAGATGAGAGGTCAGCAAATGTTTTCTTAAAGGAGTGATATAGTAACTATTTTAGGTTTATGGGTATATGACATTGTAGCCCCAAAGCAGCCATAGATGGTACTTAATGAGTGCTGGCCGTGTTCCAATAAAACTTTATTTACTAAAACAGGCGGCCAGAGGGCCAGTTTGCTGACCCCTGGAACAGATGTGTAAAAGAGCAAACAGCAACACGCTAGCTATCATACAACTGAGGTGGTGATTGTAAGGGTGGTCACTGCACAATTTATTCAGCTTTTCTGTATGTCTGAAATTTTTCCTAAAAATCCCACCACCCCGGAAGAGAAAGAATATTTTTGTCCTTTTTGGGATGAATGACATAGAACTTGATATATTTCCCTTTTCACACTGATCACTACCACGAAACTCAAAGACAAAACTCAACCCAAGTAAGTATGTTGAGGAACAGCTTCATTACCTATATCCTTGGATATCTACTTTTCCTTTTTAAAAATGAGGCACATTTAAGAAAAGTAAGTAATGAGCTGCCACAGAAGGAGGAGACATACCTAAAAGCCCATGGTGGCAAATGTGCTTATTTCCTATTATGACAGTGTCAGTGTCAACTCTCATGGCTCTCAGAAAACATGACTCAGAGGAAGAGGATGAAGAAGCTGAGATGACTCCACATGGTCCTAGCTGAGTTCATGCACAGGGAGTTGCCACCTCGCCTATCAAATGCAGCCTCCCCACCTGCGCAGGAACAGGGTGCAAGGAAATGAGATTCTCAGGAACACAGCATCATCCTATTGAGTGGAAAACTCATCTTCTAAGAAGAGCCAACTATTTCCCAAAATCACCATATTTACAACTTATTAATAACCTCTGCTCACAAGAGAAAGCACTCACAACACAGTCTGCTGACAAAGCCTGTCAACCACCCTTCTGAGACGAACTGGAGCCTTACCTGAGAACACCACCGGTTTGGAGGACTGCTTGGCATTCTGGGAGTGCTGCTTCTTTTCCAGGGCTGTCAGCATTCCCCCCAAATCCAACTGTACTGGTACTTGACTCTTCTTTCCACTGGTTTTAAAGTTATTCTAAAAGTTCAGGAATTGGTATTTATAATGCTATTTCACCAGCTATGCATTTCATTCATGACAGTCATAAAATTAAAGTGCAAATGAAACAGATTTAGAGGCTGTAATATTAAAATTTTAAAACATTACTGAAAAGTAAGAAAAGAAACAAACCCAGTCCCACATTATCTGCTAATATTACGGTGGTTGTTTCTGCCATTTTTCAGAGCACTGGGTTTATATTAAACTACCTACATCTCTGCCCACATCTTACATAAAGGCATACATCTAAAGACAAGCAGTGGTGGCTCGTACAAAGTCTTTGGCTGCAGATGTCTGCATATGAGACTAATTGGTTAAAGGTATTCCCTCATGAGCACCGTTCACTCTCCAATCATCTGAGTGAACCAACCAATTGTCACAGAATTATGGTGAGATGACCAAAAATGTACACAAGTCCAAATCACACCCAGCAGATGAGTGCTAAATCTAGGCACAAAGATTGACTCAAAACCCATGTCATTTTGAGGCAAGTTGGGTTCTGAGAATGTATGAAGCGGTGTAGGAGAATGTGCCCTAGATACGTGTGTGCTAAGGTGTACCATCTCATCTGCTCTGGTACCTCTGCTCCTGAGCCTGCCAACTGTTATCTGCCTCCCTGACTCCAAACCCTCCAGTGGCTGTGGGGCTCCAGAGCAGGGAGTACCATGGATAGCAAGAGAAGGCCACTGGGCTTCTGTGAGGCTGGGGCAAGGCCAAATCACAGTGTTTGAGGATTCAGAATTTTATTTTTAGCAAATAAATGTGAAAATAATTTTCTCCCCTTTTAAGGCAAAACGACAGTTAAAATGCTGAAGAAGGAAGGACCAAAAGTGTCAAAGTTTCCCCTCAGGGCGACATGCCTTGATCTCATCCCCCAGTCTGCAGTGGGATGTGAGGAGAATCCTCTCTACTTCTGTTCTGACTCCTGAGAATGAAATTTTGGTGGCTCTCTTATTTTTCTTGTTGGACATTACTTCCTGACAAAGGAATCCTTCTCCTTCCCAAATAAACCAAGGAAACCTTTTTTATAAATCAAAGTTACATCAGGCAGTTGGTGTTCTCCCCTCTTTCTGATATAGCAATAGCAATGCCCAAGAGTCTTATTACAAAACAGACAAAACATATTAGCTTCGCGGCAGTTTTGTTTCAACAAACTGGATGCAGCCCTCCAATGAAGGAACAGAATCGAAACAAAACCCCCTATTTCGGTACACAAAGAAGTGTGACAAGTAGTTTCACAAGAGTTTAGTTTTAGCAAGAAAAGTTAAGCCTAAAGCAATTGTCATTTTCATCTAAATATTACCTGTGGCTGCTGTTTAGATTGAAATTTTGGTGACTCTACTCTGTTTCTTCTTTCAGATGCAACTGCCAGATTGGGAAATTCTTCAGCATCCTAAGTAAACCACATGCACTTTTAAGTCTTTATTAATCATGAGAATGCAAATATGCCCAAGTGCAATCTTTTTACTGCTCATAGTCTCTCTTTAGTACACTCCCATAAAAGTTCTCAAAGGTAATACAAAGCAGTCCCAATACTCTAACATACAGGCTTCTGCTTTAACTCCTAGGACGTTACAGAATGAACGACTACAGCACTCACACCACTGAACCAGACTTATATTTAAAAGGAAGATTCACAATGAAAAAGTTCTCAAGGGGAAACAAAAAGGACAGTGCTCTCAAGGACCTTAGGACCCTTGAGGAGTCTACAGAATTGACCTTTAACCTGTCCTACAAATATGCAAACACCTTGTCTTCACCTACGTTTACCATTAGGAAACCACCAAATCCAGATTCAGTAGATGTAAGTGTTCTGTCATTTGTGCTGAACCTGGGCTAGAAAAAAAGAGTTAGACAGAAAGGCAATGGGCCTGCTAAAACCATTTGTAAATGATTTAAAAATATTTCCTGTGTTGTCTTTGTCAATATTTTAGGTGCCTTGAAGAAGAGTTATGTGGGAAATAGGGAAGAAAAAATATCATAAATTATTCACTGGCCCAAGGCATGATGCTCTGCATGGTCATCTATCTTCAAGCACACTGCGCAGCTCTGCAGCTGGACTGTCCAAGAGCTGCGGGAGGCCTCCTGGGTTGGCAGGAAAACCTCGGCTGACCCTGAGCTGAGCACTTGGACTGCCACCCTGAGAGACTTTCCTGTCTGCTCCACGAGCCAAGTCGCCTCCACCTGGTCTGGCAGCAAAAAGAAAGGAACCAAACCAGGAGAAACACAGTCAGAACCTAAGATGGGCCCTTTCAGGACAGGGATGCTCTTGGAGTAACGTGGGATAAACACCGACTTAAAGAGCTTTTGTGGAAATTCATTAAATTCTCCTGACTGGGACCCACAAAGGCTCTATGGTAGTCTAAATTTCTCCCTATAGTGAATCACGTTAAAGGAAGATCTCTGGGGGAGCTGGTACGGCTCAGTGGTTGAGCGCCGGCTTCCTACATATGAGGTCCTGGGTTCAATCCCTTCCCCAACCCCCCCCCAAAAAAAGAAGAATCTCTGGATAGACAAAGAAGTCCTGAAAAAGCCAGTAAGGAAGGGAAAAAAAGGTAAAGAGGATTCCAAGGTGTAACTATTAGTAACATGGCAAACCATTAAATTCTGATACAAATACTTTTTGTCTTTAGATCATTCATTTAAATCTTTTTTTTTTTGCCTGCTATAAGGCCCTATGCTGTGAGGCAAAAACGAAGACATGAAGAAAATGGGATATTACTATTTCCTTCAGCACTAGAAAAATGCTTATTAAAGAAAATATTGGAGGTTTTCCCTTAGGAAACCAAAAAGAACCCATGTTTCTATTAAGAAAGACAAATTTATTATATCATACAAGGTGAATAAGAAATATAAATGTACTTCAATCCTCGGTGGCTCTTGAACTGTCAGGATTTCATATTTCGATTTGGACTTTTCCTTCTTTTTCTTATTCTTTCTCGAGGCTTCGCTTTGCTCAGGGTCTTCACCTTGTGATGCTTTCGACTATAACAAAAGAAGGCAAAAATGGTTTTTTAACTTCACCCCTCCCACGTTCGCCTCAGCCTCCAAAGCCTTTCCTGGTCAAGCCCAAAGCGTTCCCAGCTCAGGGGCTTTGCATCCCCCAGGATGGCCTAGGCCTGCTTCTTCCGATCATTCAGCCCGCAGCTGCACCGTCAACTCATCCCTAACTTGGTCCCTTGTTCTCCATCCTCTCAGCATCCTGGGTGCTCTTCAGAGCACTCTTCACAACTGATATGCTCTAGTTCTCCTGCATATTCAAAGTTTCCCTCCATTAGAATGTAGGCTCCAAAGACTCAGAGACTTTCTATTTCAGGGGCCCTGCTTTATGCCCAAGGGGAATTTATCCTACAGAAGTAAAAGCCCCAGTAGCGATTAAAAAGAATATGCTTATCTACTGACATAAAGGGCTGTCCAAGAAATTTTTTAAGTGAAAAAGGTAAGTTTTCAGGGGATCTTAATTTTTTTTCATTATCTTTATTTTGGAAACTTTCTAAATCTACTTTTTTTAAAGATTCGGGGAAAATATGACAAGATCTGTTAACACCTACAACATTAAATGCATTTTAGGAAAACTGGTTCAGGTAAGGCCTTGGGAGCTGGAGTGCTTTAGCACCAGACCAAGCAGACTGCTTTCCAACCTGGAGATGAAAATGCCTGGAGGAACCTCAGATAAGTGTCCAAAAGCTATGAAAAGTGTGAGGGCTCCGCTGCCAACCACGCTCTGTCTGTAAGAAGAAGGAAGGACCTTTCACCTGCACAGACTGCTGCTCTTCAAATATAGATAATCAGATGTGATGAACAAGGCACATTTATCTGAATTCATTGTAATTTCTACCACTGTATTTTCCCTTAATCAACTGATCATAAACACATAGCTACCACTGATATGGGATGGTCAATGACACTTGGATATCAAGCAGTATCCTCACACTTAAAAGGACAGGCCAGCATCCCACTAAGAAAGATCATTTATTTCAATCTAAAGTAATTTATCTACACACAATGAAAATCAAGAACAAAATCTAGACCAGTTGATTCTGAAATGCTACCTTATAATAAATAAATAAATTGCAGTTAACCAAGAATTGGTAACATATACCAGATGATCAGAAAATGTGGAATTCAAATTATTTGGCTACCAGTATCCTAATAGGTATAAGCAATTTAAATTCAACCAACAAAAGACTGAAGACAAAAAAAGACACAACAAGTTTATATGTGAAGGCATGAACTTATGCCGGGATCTGTCCTTTAAAGAATTCAAAATAGTTCACAAATATTTTAAGACCATAGGCCTAAAATGCATACTCTCACTCATGCAAAAGCTACCACTTTCATTTCTTGACAGACATCCTATTATTTTTTTCCAAGGTGCAAGTATAACAAACTCAGTACAGACTATAGTATAAAATGAAACACTTTCAATGTTAGGGTTTGAGGGGAGAAAAAGGACTCTCTAAGGGTAAAAAAGATAAAGAGATGGCAATGCATACCTTTTTAGTAGGATTAACAATGTGCTTCTCTTTGTTGTAGGAAGGACTGGAAGATAAAACTTCAGAAGATGATGCTCTAACATTTTTGGGATCTGCTGATGAAGCAACTGTCTTTAGGTTTATCATGGAAGTAACATTTTTAGGGGTTGGTGACAGTTCTGTAGATAATGTCTGCCGCACAACATAACCCATTGGTGTCCAAGATAACTCTGCTCAAAGATAACCAAAATTGTTGAACAATCTCAATAGTAAAACAAAAATTCACTCAAACATGCTTTACATGAGGTAATTACTCAGAGCATAATGAAATTTGGGCTAGAGATCAAAACATCCCCTTGGAACCTACGATATTCACTAAACTTATTTTTCTTCTTGAAGCATGCATGTTGAATTTGTTCCCTTTAACTCTTAAGGTTCACTGACTTTCACAGGAAGTGGTCGTTCAACTTGCAGGGTAGGGTAGGTAGACAAACAAGTTTCAGTTAAAAAACAATCCACGATGACATCTACATAGCAGACACACAGAATTAACAAGCTGATGATCAAATTTTGGCCCTACTAACCTTGGTGTGTACTGTTTACATCAGAAGTCAAAGATCACTAGACTTCAGCTATCACAATAACTGGTAATTTATTTCTTTTTAGAACACAGGTTTAAGTACAGCAACACTACTCCTTAGGTGGCTCATGAAACTCTATATACAGACAAAATAAAAGGACATTCATCATGACATCGGCAGGGGAACACCTGTCAGCAGGTAGGGCCCCATAAGGGAGAAGACAGTTTGCATCAATACATAGCTACACCGCCTTAGAGCAGCAGCTAAGGTGAGGAGTTTTACTGAACCGCGCATGTACCAAACATAAGAAGGCAAAAGAAAAGGTACCTCTGGATACATTTGGAATAATTTTTAAATTTCTCCTGTTAAGACAAGCTACTATATAAATTTTAAAAGCAGAATCTACTGAATTCTCTCTCTGAACATATTAATTCTTAGCTGGGATAGGATCAACCAGGAGTTTTCAGAATGTGCTCTAAGGTCCCAAGACCTTATCAGGGGCCCATGAAGTCAAAACTGTTCTCATAATAATACTAATAGGTCATTTGCCTTCTTCACTCTCATTCTATCTCTCAGGCATGTACAGTGGAATGCTCCAGAAGCGGCATGATGTGTGGCAGTAAAAGAGACTGAAAGTGGGAGCAGAGCTACTGAACCAGATGATAAAGAGAGGTGCAAGACGTAAACAATCCTGCTCCCTTTACTAATTTTGGGTTTTATTTTAGAAAATAAGCAACACTTATATGAACAAGTAATGGGTTTTTAACTATATTTAAATAAATAATTAAAAATTTTCTGTTTTAACTTGTAGCATGGTAACTACTGATAGATATTAAAAACAAAACAAAACAAAACAAATCGAAGTTCTTTGGGACTCTCAATTTTTAAGTGTTAAAGAGTCCCAAGACCAAAAATGTGAGAACCACTGGTATAGGTTAATACTGAAGCAAGTCATGATTTCTGAGTTCGCAAAATTTCTCACTTAATTGCACGCATATTTCATTTAAAATTTTTATCGTATTTTATACTCCTTAAGTGCCAATGTGGGAGCTCATTTATTACTTTAACTTTCAAATTAATGTTGATGTTTAACTATTATATTCTTTGGAAATTATCAACAACCAACCCACTGCCAGGGTCTTAAAGGCTTTAAAACAAAACACTTCAATTGAATGAGAGTTAAAAACAAACTCAGAAAATATATGATTGATATTTTGAAAAAATATTTTGTAGCCTCTCTTACCTCTTGTACATGAAGGGGAACTGTTAGCAGCATTATCAGTTAGAGATTCAGTTGGATTTTTATTCTTCATCACTATTTCATCACCCTGAAAGAAAAAAACTAGTTATTTTCTTATGATTTGAAGTTGAAAGTAATCAATTTTTAAAAACTATCCCTTTCCATTCTTAAAATTTGCAAAATATATGCTAATTAAAAATTTCAAATACATAAATACAGAGTAAAAAAGTTAAATGACTTCTTGTCAAATCTTACACCCTAGAGAAAAGAACAGCCACTGTCTACAGCCCTTCTCCTTCTTTGCCTATGATATAAATGTATATACATTATATTTATAGGGATCAAAATAATTGGGTCACACCACATGTAATGCTATGCAACTTAAAAACAAAAATTGTTAATCCTTTACAGATAACACTCCCCTGAGCAGAGATGTGCCTGCATGGTTCTTTGAAAGCTGCAGAGTCCCAGTATCAATGCGAAGGCCATCATTTACTCTGCCCACATCCCAAAGCTCAAAAACTCCCTGTCTACAAATATGGCAAATATAAACCTTTCTAATGCATGTCCATTTCTAAAGATGGAAAGCTGCTGCACATACTGAACATTAGTTATGTGGTGGGGGGATGTGTGAGGGCATTATTAGCAGACACTGCCAGTGGACCACCAGCACTAGCGGAAAAGGAAATCAAACCCATCAAGGAGATACAGATTCAAAATAATTCTTAACGCTAACATGTCTCATAAATTTACCCACTTCGCCATTTCATTACACCTGAACCCAGTAATAAAACATACAATTAAAACACAGCTGGCTCTTTTAGTAAATATAACTTTTATGCTCACCAAGGTCAATGGAAAACTAGAAACTGCTTACCTGTTCAAGAATGGTTAAATAAATTATAGTATATTAATATGATAGATTAAGAAAGGAAGAAGTAAAACTGTTGCTATTTGCAGATGATAAGATCCTATACCTAGAAAGTCCCCAAAAATCTACAACAAAGCTGCTAGAGCTAATAAACAATTTTAGTGGAGTGTTAGGATACAAGATCAATATGCAAAAAGTCAATGGTGTTTCCATACACTAGTAATGTGCAATCTGAGGACAAAGTCAGGGAAAAAAATTCCATTTATAATAGCAACTAAAAGAATCAAATATTTAGTAGAAAACTTAACAAAGGATGTCAATTCTACCCAAATTGATAAACATATTCAATGCAAAAATTCCACCAGCATTTTCTAAACAAATGAAAATCACAGTATCATATTTATTTGGAAGGGTAAGGGGCCCCAAATAGCCACAAATATCTTAAAAAGGAAAACTGAAGTTGGAGGACTTGCACTCCCAGACTTTAAATCATATTACCTAGCTACGGTGGTAAAAACAGCATGGTGGGGGCAGATGTGGCTCAAATAGTTGGGCGTCCGTCTCCCATGTGGAGGGACCTGGGTTCGATCCCCAGGACCTCCCGGTAAAAATAAAGAAAAATACAGAAGGCGTGCAGTCCATCGAGATGCCTTATTTAAGGGGGAAAGAATGGACGGGGGTGCGCCGCCAGGCCCCACGATTGGGTGCGCCATCAGGCCCCACTGAGCCACACAGCAAGATGATGACGTAACAGGAGAGTGACAAAAGGGAGAGCCAAGTCAAGACACGCCGAAAAACCAGAACTAAGGTGATGCAGGCAGCAGGACACCTCTCTCCCACATAGGAGATTCCCAGGATTGAATCTCAGTGAAGACAGGAGGAGAAGGATGAGAAGAGAGGGCAGGAAACAGACACAGAGAATTGCCCGGCGAATGGATACAAAAACAGCAGAAACGGGGTGGGGGATAAAAATGGATAAAAGTAAATAAATAAATAAATCTTAAAAAAAAAAACCCAGCATGGTATTGGCATAAAGATAGACACATAGGGAAATGGATATGGCTCAAGTTATTGGGCTCCCATCTACCATATAGGAGGTCCAGGATTCAATTCCCGGGGCCTCCTGGTGAAAGGCAAGTTGGCCCGCGCGGTGAGCTGGCCCACACAGAGAGCTGGTGCAGCAAGATAACCAAACAAAAAAGAGACAATAAGAGACGCAGCAGACCAGGGAGCTGAGGTGGTGCAAGAGATTGAGTGGCTCTCTCCCTCTCCAGAAGGTCCCAGCATCAGTTCCTGGTGCCGTCTAAAGAGAAGACAAGCAGATACAGAAGAACACACAGAGAGCATACAGCGAGCGCAAAACAACGGAGGAGGGAGGAATAAATAAATCTTTAAAAAAAAAAGAGATACATAGATCAATGGAACCAAAATGATGGTTCAGAACACAGACCTGCACATCTACGGTCAAGTGATTTTTTCACAAACCTGTCAAACCCACCCAGCTGATGTAGAACAGACTATTCAACAAATGATGCTGGGAGAACTGGATATCCATGGCCAAAAGAAAGATGAGGACCCCATTCTCACATCTTATACAAAAATTAACTCAAAATGGATTAAAAACCTAAATATAAAAGCAAGATCCATAAAGGTTCTAGAAGAAAATGTAGGAAAACATCTTCAAGACCTGGTGGTAGGTGGTACATTCATAAGCCTTACACCGAAAGCACAAACAACAAAAGAAAATATGGAGAAATAGCACCTCCTCAAAACACTTGTGTGATTCAAAGGACTTCATCAAGAAGGTAAAAAGGCAGCCCACTCAACAGGAGAAAATATTTGGAAACCACATATCCGATAAGGGATCGGTTTCCACTCTATATAAAGTGATCATACAAACTCAACAATAAAAGAGCAAACAACCCAATTAAAAAATGGACAAAAGATTTAAATAGTCATTTCTCCAAAGAGGAAATACAAACAGCCAAAAAGCACAAGAAAAATTGTCCCATGTCACTAGCTATTAGGGAAATGCAAATCAAAATGACAATGAGATATCATCTCACACCACACAGAATGGCTGTTATTTAAAGAAAAAACAAAACAAAACAGAAAACAACAAGTGCTGGAGAGGATGTGGAGAAATAGGAACACTCCTTCACTGTTGGTAGGAGTGTAAAATGGTGCAGCCTCTGTGGAAGACAATTTGATGGTTCCTTAGGAAGCTAAATATAGAACTGTCATATGATCCAGCAATTCCTCTACGAGAACTATATTCAGAAGAACTGAAAACTGTGACATGAATGACATCTGCACACCAATGTTCATAGCAGCATTATTCACAATCGCCGAAAGATGGAAACAACCTAAGTGTCCATCAACCAGTGAATGGCTAAACAAAATATGGTATATATATGACGGAATATTATGCTGCAGTTAAGAAGAAATGAAATTGGGACACATATGATAACAAAGATGAATCTTGAAGATGTTATGCTAAGTGAAATAAGCCAGACACAAAAGAACAAATATTGCATGGTCTCATTAATATGAACTAAATACGAATAATAAACGCATGTGGTTAAAACCTAGAGAATAAGGTTATTAGAAGATAAGAGGAGGGCTGAGAAGGACTACTGATGCTTAATATATGTAGAAGTTTTAATTAACTTGACTGTAAAAGTGTGGAAATAAATAGAGTTAATGGTAACACATTATAGTAAATAGCAGCTGGTTTATAAATGGGATTATGGCTGAAAAGGGTAGTTTAGGGATGCAAATGGCAAGTGAAAGAAAGCTAAAGAATAATCTAGGAACTAATAACATTTAACCCAGAAGTGGATGAGAACTGTGGTTGATAGTACAGATCCAAGAGTGTCCTTCTGTGAGCTAGAGTGGGTATACGTCACTATTGCAGGGTGGTGGGAATGTAGAGAAGCACGGTATGACCTATGGACTGTGGTTAACAGCAATACTGTAATATTCTTGCATCAATGCCAAAGATATACTGCGTTTATAATGGCGGGGGTATGGAAAAAGTGTGCCAAATGTATGCTATGGACCATAATTGGTGATAATAGTCTGATGATACTATCTCATAATCTGTAAATATTCCACCATGGTGTGGTATGATGATGAAGGTGTGTTGTACAAGAATTCTAAATGTACATGATTGTAAGTTCACAACCTCTGTGATAAAAATATATTTAAAAAATAATAGGGTGGGTTTGGGGAAAAATACACCAAATAAATGTTTCACAACAATGCAAGGTGTTGGCGGTGGGGTGATATATGGGATCCCTGTAAGATGATATGCATGCTTGTTTTGTAAGTTCACAACCTTTACTATACACTTATTGTTTATGTATATTCATGTATGAATGATATACTTCAATAAAATCTTTTAAAAAGTTAAAAAAAAAAAATTAGATGTTATACCAAATATAAGATATTGGCTACAGATAGTAGTAATATTTTGACAATGCTCTTTTTATGGACTGTAACAATTGTTTCAAAACAATGCAAGGTGGTGTTGATGGGGTGATCTATGGAAGCCCTGTATGATGATACGTATGTTTTTTTTGTAAGTTCACAACTTTTACTATACACTTATTGTTTATGTATGTTCATATATGAATGATATATTTCAATAAAAAATTTTTAAATGGAAATTTTTTAAAGTTAGGTGTTTCAGCCTCATTACAAACAGTTCAAACAAGAGGGAAGGTCATCTGAGTGTACCGGAGAGGTCTCTCCCCTGCTACCACCCCCCCAGCTCTAAAGATGGTGCAATCAGTACCAGAGCTTCATGTGGCGTGCTTATAATGATTTAACTGAAAAGGTCTATACAGAGGGAAAAAACAGAAACAAGAGCTGAAGGGAACCTCAACTGACCTCTGATAACACAGCAGGTGGTTTCACCCCTTCTCTTAAGAGGGAAATGTCTGTCGTGGTGGAGTGTAAAGGTCCCCACTTGGGTGGCTTCTGTATGTCCACTAGATTACTGTTCTTTGTACCCTGCAGTTCAGGAAAATCCAATCTGGTAAACTCAAACTCAGGTTTGGAGGCAGATCCACTTTTTTCAACAATTCTAGATTTCTTGTTTGTTCGTTTATGGCAGCTATCTGTAATTACATAATTAAATATAGATGTGAAAATTTAGATATCATTTGATGAATCTGTACTCAAGGTTAAACAGCAGAGCAGAACATATACTGCTACTTATGTAATAACAGATTGTTGTCAAAACAGTTTAACTTTTGCTAATATAGTTAACCTTTGCTGTAACTGGATAAAACATAAATGAGCAGAAGTATAAATCACTCTGGTTGGGCTACCATGCAGAAAAACTAAAAAGCACTGCAAATTTTAGTGTAATTCTAAAATTACAAAACTTTTAATTGTAAAGTTAATTACCTTAATATGGGAAATCTGAAATGTATACATGATTTTTCTGTAAACCTACAACTTCTCTAATAACACACATACATACATAAAATAAAGTTAATGACCTTAACCTCTTTATCAGCTGGATATCTTAATTATTCTTAATATATAAAGTTTTACAAATTTAAAAGAGACTCTAGTGAATTTCCTTTAAACATATGAGTTTTCTATACATCAGGTTTTTGGAACAAACTGGAGGAAGGCAAGTAGAATTAAACTTGCAAACTTTTCCCCATCTCTCTCCTTTAACTGCAAATGAATGACGGTATACATTGCAATGCCATAAAGCTCCTGTATTTAATGATAATGTCAGAGTTATCAATTTCCATGTACCAGACGGCTTGAGTAACATCAATGAAAACAGAAAGATTTATAAACCAAGTAATACAAATTACATGTATAAATAAACTGGTAGACCATTCACAGTAGGTGCATGATCACAAAGGTTTTAAGCCATTATATAAATAGGTGATATCTTGTAATTACACTCTACTAGTCAATAATTTATGTGAAAAAAAAAAAGCTATCACATATAATCACTAACTTTCAGTCTGGGACTGGAACAGTCTTTTTCAAGCCCAGAGCAGACATGGCTACTCTGCTATGGATGTGAACGGTGTCCTTCATGTAAGAGTGATGCCATAGGTTTGCTATTGTTTAGGACGGGATTTAAACCATAGTCCTTTTCTCCCACCTATTAAAAAGTGCCCCCAGAGAATACCAGAAAAGCATTTCAGGAATGAACATAGTCAAATATAGTCCAGAGGATATGGTTTTGATTTGCTTTTATTTAAGGACATGCCTTGGAAGCTTGTGGTCACCTGATACTTGCTATGTTGTCTGTAAACGAGGGCACACCACAGAGCCCACAGCTCGGCACGTCCACACAGGAAGGTGAAGGCCTCTGCTCTGCCCTCCCCCAGGTGTCACTGCCCAGAGCAGCCCTGATAAACAGGCCTACAGAAACAGCCTGTGCAAATGACGGCAACTTCTCCGTGGTGGACAGTCAAAGCTAACAAAACACTGTAAAGCTTCTTGTTTTTACCTGATTTCAAACTATTTTCAGCATGAATGGATGTATGATGGGAACCTTTAGCAGATTTTATATCAGATGATGTAGTTCCATCAGCCCTCTTAATGTCAAATTTTTGCTCAACAAAAGTTTTTTTCTCTTCATATGTTTTTTTCTGTAGGAAAGATTAAAAAGTAACACAGAATAAGAAAACTACCACTTAAAATGAATGAAAACCACAAATTCATTAAGTATTCACAATTCAGCCATTTTAAAAAAGGTTAGACCAAATGAATTCTTAAAAATCCATGAAAAAGATAAGCAATGTTTATACATCATGTGAGAATTTGCCAATTCTTTCATTTTACATGCTAAAGTGACCAACTCAAAGACACAACAAAAGAATCTACTAACCTTAAACGGACTTTTAGTTTCTTGTGGGAGAGGGCTCATGTGCTCATTTCGGGGCTTGACCGTGTGAAAACTTTGGTAACAGTTAGTTCGGTTATAATTATAACGGGAGCCAGGCACTGAACAAACATTTTGTGTAGACTCAAGGGTATAAGGAGAATAGGAGTACGGATGAATAGTTATATCAGAAGACAAATACTGAGGTGGAAAAGCTGAAGCTCCAAAGGCCAGATCTTCAGTATATACTTTCTGTCTAAATAAAAAGCATAATTTTAGTTGAAGATTGTATAACACAAACCAAGCAGATTAATATCTGTAATAAATTAAGCATTTTAATGTTTTTTGCAGTCATACATTCTAGCAATGAAATAGCCCTAATTAAAAGCCTTTGAGCATTTCTTTCTTAATCTGCAAAAAAAAGATGCCAACCTACCTAAATTTTTTCACTAATGAACTAACAAAGGTCCATGGCAGGACTGTATACTAATAAAGATCATTTCACAGCCTGAAGATGCTCCAGAATCTTTTCACTCTCATTCTGTCAAACATTTGGGAAAACCTCACCTCCCCTGGACAAAAGGGCCAAAAGGACCCTAGTATCTTCTGGGGGTGCTTTATAAGGAGGCCCCAACTACCCAAACCCAACTATCACCCCCAAAAATCTGCAGCGCCTGCCTCTCTGGCGCCTTCAGGCTCCTGCAGATGGTCTTTGCCCCCTCCCTACCCCACAATATCCTAGGCTTTGCTGACTGCTGGGGCCAGGGCCACAAAGGGCACTGTGCAGTGGTGGCCCGAGAACTACACCTAACTGAGAGAACAGGCACCCTCTTGAAAACTGGTATTGGTTTCAATTTGTTTAAGCTGCTAGACTAAACCAAAATATAATTTGAAATTTGTTTTTTTGTTCATTTGTTTCTTTTAGCTAATTTGGTATACTGCTGTAGGGTTCAATCATTTTCCAATGAAAGCTGAATTACAAAATGCCGTATGAGTTACAAGTAGCTACAGATATCAATCTTTTCACTCTTATTAGTGAAAACCCCACAAAATAAGCACTAGCAGATGCTTCTATGAATTCCTAGAGTTGAAAATTTTCTTGTAACCAATCAATGAAATACCACACTATGCTGAAAGGCAGGAAAAATCCAAATCTAATTACAAAACATCCTGTGTGAGGTTCAAATTGTTTGGTTGTCATGAGATTCTGGCCTCAGGAACATTGTGCTGGAAATGGTATCTCTAATCTGCTGCAAGTAAGGGAGACTATACTGCAAAAGAGGGTCACTAGCCATAGGTTATTACAAACTAACAAATTAATGAGGATGTTTACCACTCTAGCTGTTGCCTCCACTCAATCCTTAATTATATATTGCCTGGTACCATCAAAGTCTATTAATTCTGGGATATTCTGTAATAAATAAAGATCTCGTAAGATCTTTCATTTATAGGTAACTGATTCTAGCAACAAAATATTCCTAAATAAGAGCCTAACAAAATCATTTTTACTTGCTTTTTTCTGACCCTACAACAAAACATATGGCCTAGAACTGCTCTATAGACAGAGTACTGAAAAATAGTTCTTTGAATAGAAGAGGGAGATTCAAAGGCTTCAGACTACTCCTTAGAGGCTAGATTGTGGGATTTCCTGTTTTATTTTGTTAGTTGCTCAGAAAATCTAATGGGGGACAGGTTTCAGGTGAAGGTGAATACTCTGGTCTTCACAAAAGAGGATGGGTGAGAAGATGGGGTGAGAGCAAAAAAAAAGTAAAAATGAATATTCCAAGTCCAAAAAAATGGATAAATAAACAAACAAAATGGAATTTAGCTAAAAAAGAAAAGAAAGGCAGAGCTCAGTGGCAGTTTTGAAAACTGCTGTCATTCAGGAAGTTTTCATCTGTGAGACAGTAGGCCTGGGTTTGGGTCCTGGCTCTGTCACAATCTAGTATCCAACCAGGACAAACCGCGTGGGCTTTTGTTCCTTGGTGGGTCTTCTTCCTCTGCAAAGCTGACATTACTCCTTTCTATTTAGTGCATACACAATTGCATGCAGAGAACAACACACAGTAGAAAATACAAGAGAAAGCCAACAGCATCTGTTGTGGCTGCAACTGGCTTGTTTGGAAAATCTAATTGCCACCAACTCCCTAGATGACCCTTAACCAAGCGGCATCTTCACATCATCTTATCCTGCCCTAACCTGATAGTGGTGGCACATCTCCTGACGTACCTGTGCAACACCTGCTGACCTAGTGACTGCTCTACTTTCCCTAGCTCCTTTCAGTGCCAGAGGTCTAAGTCTCCCATGACCTGCTCCTTGCCAAACTCAACAGCCTCATCGTCACAATGTCGATCACAATCCGCTAGCCTTGATTTTCAACCCCTGAACTCTTCTTGTTCCCACCCACTTTCCAATGGCACTACTCCTCTGCATCCCCCCTCCCTACCTTGATAGTCAGACTCATCGTGAGTCCAAACACATCACCTTTGTGCTCAGGTCCGTCACCTTTGCCAGCTCTAGGTCTCCACCGCTATCTTTTGGGTCATTTCCACTTAACTAGCCCCTTTTCCTGAGTTCGGCATATACAAACCTAAAACTTAGCTGTCCCCAAACAGCTCCACCTCCAACATTTGTTATAATAAATGACCCTGCAATTCTCACATATCAGATTGGAGAATGCTATAATATGTTTCCCACCAAACCCAAATGGACATTAATGGAGTCTTTCCCACTTTTCTTCTTTATTTTCTTCTATTTTCAGTGCCTAGAACCTAGGGAAAACCTTCATGTCCCCTCCCCCTTAAAAGTCCAACCAGAATGTAGGATTAATTATGACCCTGCCTAAAACAGCACAAAAAATTTCCTATTTCCTACCCCAGCAAACCTGATATTTTCACCTATACTATGCAGGCTTTCAATCTAGGAATGCTTTCTCCCTAAAAATCTAATGTTATTCCCCTACGGTTTCATTGACACATCTTGCACCTTGCCTTTTCAGCCAGGCCAGTGCCCATCTGGGGAATGGCTACTCCTCCGCCCAATCCAGGTGACCTGAACCATGCAATTCAAAGCGCACCTATATGCTTTTTTTTTTTTTTTTTTAAGATTTATTTATTTATTTATTTATTTATCCCCCCATTGCTGCTTGTCTTTGCTGTGTCCATTTGCTGCGTGTTTTTTCTGTGTCAGCTTATCTCCCCCTTGCTGTGAGGTCTTGCTGCATCAGCCCACCACGCCGCGCGGGCCGGCCCGCCCTCACAAGGAGGCCCCGGGAAGTGAACCCGGGGCCTCCCATATGGTAAACGGGAGCTCTATAGATTGAGCCACACCCGCTTCTCCTATATGCTATTTTGTACTCCTAGAATATGGGCTAGCTGTTCTCATAGCTGATTGGTGCATTTTAACATCAGTGCTTTTGGAAATGTCCAGAGCATACTGAAAGATGCAGAAAATGTTCAACAAACTCTTGCCAACCACAACAGCAGGCTGGGGGAATACAATCAAGCTTGGGTTAAAATAACTGAATGTTAATTTTTGGTTCTAGTGCTAATTACTTGAATGACTTTGGACAAACATTTCTAGCCTATTTCTTGCATATAAAAATATGAATAATGACTCTGCCAACCTCACAAATTGTGGCAAGCATGATGGAAATGAAAAGATACAATACTACTAAAACAAAATGCACCCATCCATATAGCCTGTTTACCACAGGATTTGTCGCAAAGGATATACTATGATGAAGAACAAAGTCGCTGCCCTGGGTCATTACTCGGAACAGAAGATTTATTTTGTTTGCATAGCCCTCTATTTACATTTGTTCATAACACCAGTAAATGATCAGTATTTTCCAAACATGGCAAATTCTAAAGCAGGATATTTCTATTGGTATTTCTTTGTCTTATATGACTCTGGGGGAGAATGGCACAGTTCTTTCATCTTCATCAGTTCAAGTCTATGTAAGATAGGCAAAAAGAAGAGTATAGTCCATGAGATAACCATTTTCCGCCTTAATATCTAGTGTTTTTCATATACTGTAGTATATGTAGTAGCTTTTCAATAATTAATTCTGAATGAATAAGTAAAATATATTTGCACGTAGTGCTTAAGCTACTGGAGGTAGACAGATTCTGTAAAAGGTTACCATACCTTCTCCAAGAGAAGATAAAGGAAGGGAACATGCTTAGATGATTTAGACTGCTATGGAGTGGAACAAGTGGAAAGAAGAAATGTGTTTATTATGGCAAATTCTGCTTTTCTTATTACTACAGTAGGAGATCTCTATCTGTACAAAATTTGAATAAAACAATGTAATCCTTAAGCTAAATAATCAATTTTCAATTAGGGAATGTCTCATCATTTCATCCCCACTTTAAAGGTTTATTTTCTTTTTAGCCTTTCCCCTACAGTTTAATACCTACTTTATCCTTGATTTTGTTGGTTGGTTTGTTTGGCCAGGAGGAATATTGGGAGGCTTTCTTTTCCTTGGTGATAAACAATTAAAAAAAAAAAAAAAATCAAAGCTAAATAGGAATAAGGGTTAAGAAACTTAATTTTTAAATTCAGCACTACCGGTCCTTGGATTCACTGATGAATCTTGATTCATATCACTGCCGAAACATTCTTTAGCCATAAGAATGTTTTCTACCTTTATTTTGGCTAACTAGAATCCCACCCTGCACATGGCTTAGAATCCTTGTCACTGACTGAGATATATTTTGTATTTTATTTCGTGAGCCTCCCAAAGTAAGGAATAACTCAAACGAAACTCATGCCAAGCTCCCTTTTACAAAGAAATTGCAGTGGCAAAATAGGGTATTTCTACCAAAGAACTTTGGCACATAAAGGTAGAAGTTCAACTTTTGGCAAAAATACAACTTTAAATATTTCCTAAATATATCAGACAACTCAATGATTTCCTCATCTACTCCAAATAGCATTCTCATGAATTCAATTCTAGGATTTATGTGAAGTATAAACTGTTTACAATCATACCACATAGACACACAAAAAAGGAAACAAGGTTAAATCACATCAAGGGAACATAAAGCACAGGGACTCTTACTCAAGTTCTGAAGCTGATGCTGACCTTAAAAGTAAATCTACACAATTAAGTGAAAGGTCAACAATTATTTTCTAAATTCAGTTAAAAGTAGAAGCCATTTTGTAACTACCTAGGGAATGAATTTCCACCAGGAAAAGGAAGAACATAAGCCTTTTTTCAACTCAAATTACTAAGGATTTAAAATCGAAATTTAAAATATCCCTCTCTATAAGAGATATATAACACGTTTAGTTGAAAGTTAAAAAAAAATAGCAATTTCCAAAGAACTGGCCACACAAGGAGGCGATGATTGCTAGCTCCCACCGCTCCCCCGGCAAGATTTTTAATGTTATACCTTGAAAATGAAGAGCATTGATTTTGTTCCTTCCATAGCCATCTCCTCTCCCATTAGATACGTGGATTTTTAAACATGTACAAACATGCATGATCTATTTTATGTAAATGAACCCTAGAACTGCATTTCCTACACATAAATGAAATGCAGTCTTCATACTTTTATGCCCAAAATAACAGAATAAGTATGGAGAAAAAAAAAAAAAAAGGAGAGCAAAGTTAACTTCAGTTTTTTGGTACATCACACAATTAAATTGTGCTACTGGCTCAGACTGTGCTACTGGCTGAGGATCATTTCCTCTAGCAACTATGAAGAAAGTTTAAGTGTCTAACCACCCTGAAAAGCCAAGAAATAAAGACCCCTCAGTAACACATGACATTTAGAAAGATACATACTCAGTCACTGGTAGTTCCTGAACAAATGGGTAGTATGTGGCTGCGCAGCTAGGGAAGACACATGCTTCTGAGGACTCTGACCATGCCACATTTGGCCCAGCAAATTTGGGGACAAATGGTTTGACATCTGCTGATAACTTGATGCCCTGAGGAAAAAAAGGGGGGTTTTGGCTATGTACATTCTGAGATCAATCAAATGCAAACAAACAAAAAACGCCAGAGGTGCTCAATTCTAATAGCCCCCAGAGGTGCTAATCACAGCGCTGTTATTCAAAAACTTCAAACAAAGGCAAAAGTGGCTAACAGCATCTACCCAATGCTTTTTTTAAATTATTAGAAAAAGTAGTCTTCCTAATGTTAAGTGAAAATCAAGAGCAACAAATTAAAGGGGAAGTAAAATTTAGCCCATACTATATAGTGAGGTCCACAAGCGACAAAGTTTCCTTAGTTTTAAAATTGGAATAAGGGTTCTTTATCTCTCTCAGCTTTGGTATGAACTGTTGCAAACATATCTGTGGAATGCCAGCTATAGAACTCAAAACACACTGCAGAAGCTTATTTCCTTCAAACTTCTCAAAAATGTTACACAAAAATTTGCTTTTTACTCTGCCAACCACTAAGAATCTTGTTTGGTTAAAAAGCAAAAGCATGCTTTGCTAGAGAATCATCGTGCCGCTATGAGCCCCAGGAATTTGAATACAGATATATTTATTTTATTTTTACAGATGTATTATGAGATTGATTTGTACCGGGAATTTTACAAACACTTTTTTAAAATCTGAGTTTAAAACTAATTTAAGCAATTGCCAGGGCTCTCTCTAGTGGTTACGTGGTGTTTACAAACAAGTTATTCCTTCCTCAGTGCGCTAAGCTTGCACAATTTCACAACCGCGTGATGTGGGAACGCAGAAGTCGGCCTCTCAGACACCAATACGTTTGACATCGTTTTAAAGGCTGGGAGGTGTTTGCAGCACCAAGGGAGGGCAAGTTGACCTCCGGATGCCGGGGGTCGTGCTCTGACGCACGGCGGCGTCATCAGCCTCAAGCCCACGGCCGCCGGGGAGAGCGGACGCGCTGCCGGGGTACCTGCAGGCCTGTCACCAACCCATGATGACCCATGGCCCTCCGCCCCTTCGTCCGCCCGCGACCTGGGCAACTTGGGTGCCGAGGGGGACTAAGGCCACGGAGAGAGCGAGCATTGACCCCCGAGGGAGTGGCAGAAAGGGAGCCGCGGAGTCCCGGCCGTTCTCCGTCCACCGCGGTGAGCTCTGGCAGAACCCTGGCTGCCCTTACCTCGCCTTCGGTCTCCCGCAGCCCCTCCGACGCCATGGCCGGCGGTCTGGAGGAGGCCCCAGCAGGGGAGGCCAGCAGCAGCCGCCCCCTCGACTGACGGGACAGGCAAGGCGACGTTTCTCCTCCCTGCTTTTCCTCCTTCGGAGGGGACTCCAGGAAGTGCGTCACAGAAACGCGACTGAGCCTGCCCTTCTGCCGACCGGAAGTGCTTGTTGTGGTGGGGCGGCCTCCTGGCTTACCTGTGCAGGCCCGGGTCTGATTTTGCACGTTCTCTGAACAAGCAAGCGTTGTTCAAGGTGACCGGAAGCACTGCGCGCGGGCTCTGCCTCTGCCCCTTTGGCCTGTTTAGTAGACCTCTGGGCTGCGGCCTCTGCACATATTTTAAGGAGCCTAATATCCACCCTGAAGTATTGGCGTGTACAAAGATGAGCGAGCAAAGGCGGCAGCGACTGGAATCGCAGGATTTGGATCAGCCAGGTTATGAGGCAGTACAGTTCACTCATGTGACTTTGGCAGGGTCCTGCCCTGAGATATAAGGGCAGGAGGGCTTCTTGGATAGGGTGTTCAGGAAGGGCCTTGCTGTGGTGACCTCTGGGCAGAAAGGTTTCCTAATGGCCTGTGCAGAGGCTTGAGGTTACCTCACCAGCGTCTGCCTGTATTTCCTCATGGTTGGTGACTTTTGGGAATTGCACCTGTAAACCCTAGACCTGGAGATTAGTACATCTAACGTGCACAAACTTAAAGCAGGTTGGAGATAACCACAGAAAAGAATTTAATTCCATAATTGCCCAGTTTCTTTCAACGAATAGCTAATGAATATAAAAAATGTGGGAAATATAAAAAGAGATGGGAAATTAGTATGGTTTTAATGGATGGGGGAAAAAAGTGTCACAGCAAGTGTTTTACACAAGTGCAGAATGTGTTAAGTACTATGAAAAGGGTATAAAGTGCCAGGAGAACACAAGAGTTGTTAACTATTTGGAAACAAGTATAGGGAAAGGCTGTGGAATGAATTTCAACAGACTGGGGAAGGGATTGAGCAGAAGCAAAGATGGAGGAGGGCTTACCACTTGCTTCCTGGCTTGGAGGAAAATGCCCATAGATTTAAAGAATAGAAATGGTTTGCTTGAAATACAGACCATGTAAGGGTAAGGGTTTCCCAGGCAGAAAATACTAGAAAATCCAAATTGTAGTGTTCTCTCTTACTTTTGCAAAATAACTCCAGGTATTTTCAAACTGAAAACCAGCAGGGAATGCAGCTCCATTTAACAAGCTTCTGGAATGCCTAGGTCTGTCCAAACCTCCAGAGCAGGGGAAAGAGAGGACTAGTGTCTGGCAGAAATCTATGCTGGAGGTTGAGGTGGTATCTGCCACACCTCCCTCTCAATCCCTGGGTACGGTACTAATCCTTATTGATTCACCCTAGAGTGGCGATGAAGTTTACTTAACAGTTCTGGCTTCTTTCTGATGGATTGTTACCCTGGACCTCCATGACCCATTCTAGGCTGGTGCCCATCACCACTTTTAATAGTCACTGTACCCATGCTGTGTAAGGCATCCCTTTCTAAAGAGAGGGGTATACGGAAACAGAAGATGGGGTGGGGGGTGGGTCTTTCTTTTCTCCCAAATGGTAATAAATAGTATATGTTTGCAATTAACATTTTCCTTAAAAAGGCAAGTCCAGAGGTGCTTTTACAGATTCAAAATATGCTTGGCAAAAGGGAAAAGAGGATAAATAGAGTTAAGGGGTTTTCTTGAGGTCACTGGTAGGTAGTAACTTTTCTTAGGTAAGTAGAAAAGTCCAGATAAGTATTTAAACCCATTTAACATTTTCTTTCTTTAAAGAAAGTTTATTTCCTCATGGCTAAAATTGTAAAATGAGTATCTTAGAACAATCTTAACAGTCACAAACTAATCTTTAGAAAATACAACTCAAAAACCTCAAAAGTGATAAATGCAACATACAAACTTTATTAAACAAATGTAACAGGTAAAGTTGAACAGGCATTTTTAATATTAAAGAGAAAAACTGACCACAAGAAACTGTATCTTAACCCCTTAAAATAACCTACTTGCAGTTGCATTTAACTGAGCTCTGTTGCTGTGAAGAATACAGCTCATGCACAGGTATGGGTGAATGATTTGTACATTTTTCAAGTATTCACTGAATACTACCATATATACACATATACATTAAATTTGAAAAAGATTTAATTGGCGATTCCCAGATAACGCTTCATTTTTGTTGATCTTTTGGAAGAGGTCGTCTAAAGAGAAGAATATGTGGTTCTGTGGAAAGAAAATGTTTTATATCATATTACTATGGTTAATTTTCATTCATCCAATTAAAATTCAAAGAAACAAAATAACTTATCTATGGTCAATTAATGTTACATTATTGAATTGACTAAACTAGTATGAAGCATTTCAAGTGACAAAGTCATTGTCAACAGTAAACAGAAGAAAATGACTTGACAATAAGAACATTTCCCCAGAGTTTTAGCTTTATCCACCCTGGAGATAAAGGATGGTAGAGAGAAGCTACTCTGGGAAGAATGGTTCCTACCTTTTAAGAATCTCAACTCCAGTGAAAAGGAGAAATGCTCTTTCTTTATGAGGAAAAGACACTGGATTCAAATCAGTTACCTATGCAGAAGAGTTAACTGTGGATCTCACATTGATATATATTAAAAATTACCAGGAGCTTGTAAAAAATGCAGCTCCCAAGCCCAAGGGGCCATTCCATACACTGTTTGACTAGATGGGCCCCAGGAATCTGTTACATTCCTCCGTTGCTTTTCTATTATTTGGAGACAGGCACTTTGAACCCTGATTATGTGCCCTGACCCCAAGAAAGTTAGGAGTCTTAGAATTCTTGAGGATATTTTTAACAAAAGAGTAGAAAGCAAGACAGCTTTAGTTTTACCCAGTACAGCTTCTAAAGCAGAACAATTTTGTTCAAAGCATTATGAATCCTTCCTTTAAGATTTAATAATCCCAAAGTGGAATGTAACCCCACAAAAAGTTTTAGTCTACAGGTATATTAATACCCGCAAAACATTTGGTAAACACCAAATAGCATAAGCATTCACATGCTTGTCAGAGAGCATATTTGTGTGTATGCTATCACCTCAATCTTCATGTTAAAGAGAACACCACCCCCCACACCTAGCAGTTGTATCTAGGATTAGACAGCTTTCAGATGACTTGCTATGCAAATGAAATCTAAGGCTAAGTCAGAACTCTTGAATGTTATTTTCTCTTCATTGAGAGTTTTAGCAAGTAGTAAAACTAGGGGCCAAAGGAAGACAAATCCCTTCCAAATACATCAATTTCTGTATACTTGTCTTAAATTCTTAGTCTTAAAAGGACATCATAATTCTAGATATACTTACAGTAAAATACTTTTGTTTCCTATTAATAATGAGACACATTTGAAAGAGCCAATTTTTAAAATTAAGTTATTTTTGCAGATAGTAAAATGTAGTACCCTTTCACCCCTGTGGTATTTTATTTACTACAAAATTAGAACCTTCTCCAGGGAGAAAAGGATTGCACCAAAGCAGCCATTTCCCAAGTAGTTAAACTCATCCTGCACTTTGAGATATCGCTGAATGTCAATGTTACTTAAAACAACAACAACCATAACCAATACTATTTTAATTCAGCTATTCTTTATTAATAACTAGCAAAGCTCACCTGGCTCATGAATCATGTAATGAACCCAGCCAAGACTCTGCTGGACACCAAGTCTCCTCCACTCTTCTTCAGACATTAGATGGGTTTTGGGTACTTGTTTAGAAAGTTCTCTAGGTAACATGACATGCCTGTAAAAAGATATAGCCAAGTATTAGTGCTCTATGAATATATGCCTCTCATACAATTATCACTTCATACACACATGTTGGTAAGATATTTAAAAATTTGAGTAGTTTTCAAAATGTCCTGTTATATTGCTGTTGGTATCAATCTTGAAAATACTCTCTACTATCTTTAATTATTCTGACTTTTTTATAGCCTACAGTTCAAACTAGGGAGCTAAGGATATACAGTTTAAAAAAGTCAATTTATTTAGGATAACACCTATTTCCCATAACAGAAACTGCTAATTGTCTTAGTCTTCTTCAGGAATAGAACCCCAAAATCTACTTTGGGCATATGGTTACCCAAAACATCCCAGCCTCCCTTATAGCTAGCTCTGGCCATATAACTAAATCTTGGCCAAGAGAATACAAAGCATTTTATATGCAACTATGGAAAGTATTCCCAGAGGGAAAAACATGCCATCTCTTTTTTTTTTTCTCTTTCCTGTTGGCTAGGATTCAGACTGATTTGGCCAGGAAGCTGGAGCAACCTAGGACCACAGAATCTAATGTACATTGAGGATGGCAAAAAAAAAACAAGAAGTAAAGAGCAGGGTAGAGCTGTCATCCCAGCCTTGGACTACACATAGCTTTATACAAAACTGGTGCAAAATTAAAATAAAATACCAAAACATTAATTATATATACATGTACCCTTCAACTTCACAGACCTTCAAATTTCCAACAAATAAGTTACTGACCTCTATCCAAAACTGTTTTCATTCAAATTTCTTTAGGCAGGCATGCAATAATTCGATGTCAAACCATCAAAATATGTATAATTGTAGCTTTATGAAATTCTTAACAAATCTGTATCTTCCCCTTAATTACCATAGAAAGAAAAAGATAAAAACCACAATTTCTAGCCCCATTTTCACCACTGCCAATATTGTAATAGGCTTACATAGGGTATCTGTAAGATGGCTGGGGGTGAGATGTGCCACACTTTCTGGCACACAGGAAAAACTGAACCTGCAAGCCATAAGCACCATAAGTACCAAGTAGCCATCAACTTAAATTAACCAGCCACAGACTAAAGTAAGTACCAATTCAGTATTATCTGTCGGGGAAAAATGAGCTGTGGAACAATCCCATTATGTTCTAGATTGCCATGAGGCCACCAACTCAAATAATGCTTACTATCATAGTCCCTAAAATTTTCACCAATTACAGTGAACCACATAGTGATTCTTAGCAATATTTACCTGCTACTCACTTGTGCTTGGATGCTGCCTTTACTTTTAAAGGCACTACATACAAGTCATTTGTTAAATTATCCTTTCTATCTTCTACATTGTTGATTTCAAAGAGAAATTTAATGCTAATTAGCTTTTGTACCCCTTCCCCTTTTCTTTCGATTTTACTAAGTATATAAATAATGCAGGCACACACATATACACCCAACCAACATGTTTTTTTTAGAAAAAAGTTACAAATAACTACCTTGTCCATAAACCATGGTAACAGGCTCTCCACCAGAGTTTGAGTATGAGGAAAAAAATGTTAAGTATCTTCAAACTCACATGGGAAGTCTACCTATTATTTTACTGCATGGAGATGTAAGGAAAATTATTTCCAAAATCCAACATTTCAGTACCACAAGCTTGTCATGGGGGTAGGGAGGACATATAAAAGGCCAATTAAATGCTAATATTGGCATATTCTCCCCACCACGAAGAGTGAAGACCTAGGATTAAAAGACACAGTCAAGAAGAGTAACGAAGGAACTAAGGTAATACAAAATGCAGTCAGGCTAGCTAAGGGCACACGGCAGACTGTGGATAGGATTTTTTTTTTTTTTTAATAGTAACATACAGCTTTTATGAATTCAAATCCATACAATCTTATTAATACTTGTTCCAGATGTTATTCAATAATAGTCTTCAAAGTTTATTTACAGAAGAATCTAAGCACAAGTAAAAGGAATAGGAAATTATTTTAAGTTGGCAATTATAAAAGATCAAAGAAAAACGTAGATAATTGCATACTGGCAAAAATAAAAGCTACTAGCCTTTGAAATTGACATTGTACTGTACCTCTATAAACAAACCACCCTAGAATCATGCTCTAGTGGTTTATTATCAGTATAGATTTCCCCTTAAAAGTATCTCTGGAGATTAATTATTATACTGTTTCATAAAGGTAAATGGCTTGATCAATAAAGACCAGGTACCAAGTCAGCTCTAATATATTCTGGATTTGAATAAATCACTTAAAGTATGACAGACCTTTCTTCTATACCTACCTATACACTGACTACTTAGTAAATTGGACCAAAACTGAGATAGCAGTCTAGCTCATTTAGTTCCTTATAAGAAATGATTATCGAGTTCAACATCACTTAGTTGAATATCTGTACTTTGGTGAAATGTATGAGTATACTGAAGAAAAATTGTAGACAAATGCATTTGGCCAAGTTTACCAAAACGTGTTTTCATAGGTTTTTGTGAAGAGGGGGACTGTGGACTTGTGCCAATGTCATTGTTAATTATGCCAACATATGATGTACTTGAAATTTATTTGTAGCCAGAAAAACACCTGCAATTTTTCTAGCTAGAACTATGAAACAGTGCAGCTATTTCTAATACAAAAAGCTGTCTTTCTGTTGCGAAGGTAGAATGCCTTAACACTGGTTTTAAGAAAGGCCATCCACTGTTATGTCCTTTATTCCTCAAATAAGTCTTGGACATCTACCCTAAGAGGGCAGCACAGACAGAAAACAGTCACTTTACTGGCCGAGGACGTCGTTTGGTTGTGCCTCTCCTACATCTGCCAGTTTCCCAGGATGCAACATTCTAGTTACTACCCAGGATGAGGACAATGGTTTGACCTTTGAAGCCAAGGCTCAAATAAGTTTCTTACGTACAGTAAGTAAAGTAAATTTATGTTTTCCTCCTCGCGTCCCAATCCAACTTGCTAATTTACGTCCTATCGCGCATGACTTCATTTTTCTCGAAAAAATATGCCGTAAATCACAAGTTCTCAATTTGTCTCAAAAAGAAACCCCTTTAACAACGCCCTTAAATTATGATTTGTCTTAACGCATAAACGCCTAGGTCATCATAACCAGATAAGCATCTTCAAATCCCAATTAGGAGGCATATACATAAGCTAATTTGCCGGGGGTGGAGGGAGTTCTTGCTCAAAATAATCTTTATTAGTATCACCAACTTCAAACCACACAAAAAAATTTAGGGACATATCCTGTGGTTGCAGACTGTGTTCACAGACTCTAAACTACCATTCTAAATGAGTAAAAGTGCTATCACCTCCGGAAGTCACAGGGAGAGTTTTTAAAAGAATGTTCTGCCTGGTCAACAAATACTTCTTAGCAACTAACTGTGGGAAAACAACAAAAAAGCCACCAGGACAGCGAAGTAGCCGGCCGGAATTTCCAGGCAGTTTTCTGGTCCAATCATTGCATTGTTTCGAGGAGTCGTAACTACCAGCGCCCGAGCTCCAGTTACTAAACATCCGCCACTTTCAAGCCAAGCCTCATGTCCACCCACAGGTGGCCGAGGACTCTGGGCTGCGTTTCCAAGTGGCGCTTGGGTCTCGATTCCGGTTCCCAGCGGTGCCAGTTCGGTTTAGGGCAGAAACGCGGCCCCGAACAGCGGTCCCATCAATGTTCCTGGACTTCTTTCTAAGCAGACGGGAACAAAGGCCGAAAACGGCCCGAGCGCAGCCCATAATCCCCGTGCCCAGGGACTCGGGAGGCCCCCGGCAGCGTGAGGCACGCGGCGAGGGCGCGGGGCCCAGAGGCTGCCTCCACCCGGCCGCCCGCGCGCCCCCGGCCCGCCCTGGGACCCCCGCCCCGATTTCCGGGCCCCCGGCCCGCCCCGGTTCCGGCCGCCCCGCCCGGAGCCGGCGCTCGACGCCCCGCGGCGCTGAAGGAGCCCGGCCGGGGGCTCCGCGAAGGCCCCTCGGGCGGCCCCGCCACCCCGGGGCCGCTCACCGGTACTCGTAATGCTCGTCAAAGTACTTGTCCGAGTAGTAGATCTGCTTATGGGCCATCCTGCCGGCGGCGCAGCGGGGCGGGCTAAGCCGAGAGCGCGAGCAGCAACCAACACGTCCAGACCCAACGAGGGCAACGGCACAACTGAGCCCAACCGACCGCAGGCCTAACCATCCGGATTTGAATCCGACAGCCCGCAGCGGATTGGACGGCAGCGCCGACCAATCACCCTACGCGCAAACTGAGGGCGGGCCGGAGCTGACTGGCAGCCTATCGCTGCCTCCCTCCCGCGGGGCAGGTTTCCAGGATCAACCAATCAGAAGCCTGTTGCGAAGCTCCCAGAAGGAAGGAATCTATGATTGGTAAGGCGTGCGGGCGAGGAGCGCCCGGACGGACAGGGGCGTGATGAGGGAAGGGCGGAGCCGGAGCGTTAAGTGGCTCAGAGCGCGTGCGCAGGAGTTTAGAATGTTCCAGTGCGGCGGAGCCGTTGAGGTGGGCGGACTCGAGGGCGAGAGCAGGTTACCGCGGGGTTTGGTGAGATCGGGGCGGGGCTGGGGTGTAAGGCGTGGCGTAGTGTGGCGTGGCATGGCGTCGCGGGGCCAGTCTAGACTAGGCAGGATTCCGGACCACGGCGGGTGTCTTCGCTTCGAGATAGACTGGCTGCTTCCGGACTGGCTGGTTTTTTTTACCGCGCTAAAGCCGCGTTAGTCTGCGGGGCTCGCGGGTTGAAGGAGCTGCTCGTTCTCGGCGGTGAAGGCGGGAGGCCGGAGTTGCAGCGGCTGAGTCCGCGGAGAGGCAGCTGGTGCTCTCTCTGGCAGCTTCGCAGCGATGACAGTTTTCCATGTGTTCAACCACGGATCGGGTCTTGCCATGCCACTGCCATTTAATCTTTCGGGTGTAATTAGTGATACAGGATTTGTGTGTGTGTCCGGAGTACGGGACAACAGTGTATATCAAGAATTTAAAAACTGATCTTGCTCTTTAATCCAGTAATTAGACGTCTAGAAATTTGTCCTAAAAAGCTAATCAAGGACACCCATAAGAATTCAGTGGAAGGGTGGTTTTTGTGGAAAGACGGGGAAGTTTAATCGAATGTCCGAAAAGAGGAAAATTCAAGTTATGGGAAAGTTAAGAGAATATTCTGCAGCTGCCAAAAAACTGGCTTTTGAAGGTTAGTGAGGTGGGCATTGCAGATGTTACGATATAAAAGGAAAATTTCAGGATAATTTACGGTGACGTTGTTGGCTCTGATACTGCATTAGAATCATTTTAGAAGTATGATCAGTCGGGTACTACAACTGCCTACTGGAATACTTTAGAGCCATTCAGTTGTCTTGCAATCATTCAAATGTTTTAGAAGTATGCTGATTTAGAAAGATACTTATATGTTAGGTAAAAGAATGTGTATTACCAAACAACTTGTACACTTGGATAACACTTTTGTAAATACATGTGTTTGCAGAATTTTTCACATGCATAGAAAAAACCGTAAAGAGATATCTGAAATAATAACAATGCATATTACTGGATAATGGAGTTAAAAGTGATTTTTAAGTATTCCTTTGGGTTCTTAATACCCTATTTTTAAAATACATGTACATATAGAAGAAAGTTACTGGAAGAAAATATGTCAAGATGTGAAGAGTGATTATTTCTAGATGACAAAATTAAAAGTGATATTTTCGTATTTTCCGCAATGGACATGTGTTATTTTCATATTAAATTCTGTTTTATACAAAAGTTAGTTCTAGCACAAACAGGTTCAGAGCATAAATGTGCCCCCACTGCCTCTCTCAAATCCACATCTTGCTCTTTATCTTTAAAGTCTCAGTTTAAAGGTTACCAATTCTGAAAGGTCCTCTTTAATTACCTTGCCTAGAGGAAGCCTCAGGTTTTCCCAGTTGTTCTCTATCAATAGAATCCTGTGAGTTTCCTTCCAAGCATAATTAGGCATTATAATATACTGTGAAGGTAAAGATATAAATAGACTGTTATGAGAGATGGATAAGGGAAGTGCTAACTATCTGGCAGAACCTAGCAAAGCAAAGCTTTCTGGGAGACATGTTTTTAAAGAAACATTTTGCAGAAAATTGAAAACACACAGAAATGTAGAAAAGTATAATCACCTTCCATGTACCAAACACTCAGCTTCAATAATTATCAACATTTTGTCAATCTTGTTTCATCTATTCCCTCTTCCTCTTTTTACAATCTAAAGAAAATTGTAAAAAATATTTGGCCATCATGTCATCAGTACACTTGATTCGTCACAGTTCTTTGCAAGTTCTTTGCAGGTTTATATTCACATTTTCCTGACTCTCTCATAAATGTCTTTTTACAGTTGTTTTGTTTGAATCCAGTCCAAATTTGTGTCTACACATTGCATTTGCTTATTGGCTCTTTCCTGCTCCTCCTTTAATCTATAACAATCCCCTACCCCCACCCTTGCCACCTTTTATTTTTAAGGAGGTACCAGGGATCAAACTGGGGACCTCGTACATGGAAAGCAGGCACTCAGCCACTGACCTACATTAGTTCCCTGGTTGACCTCTTTTAAATTACTGATTTATCAAAGAAACTATGCCTTTGTCCTGTGAAACATCCCACAGTCTGGATTTGGGTGATTGCTTCCTTGTGGTATAATTTAAATTATATTCCGTTTTTCCTGTAATCTTGTATTTAGATTAAAAAAAAAAGAAAAGGCAATTTGCTCAAAGCAATACAGCTAAGAAGTGCCAGATTCAGTTTTGAGCCAGACTAGGCCTCTTAACCACTGTTCTATATTGTTTCTTTGAGTTCCACAGTTAGAAAGCCAAGAGGGTAATGCGCCTTTCCAGGAGCAGGATTGGTCTTTGTGAAGGCGTGAGGCAGCATGATGTGTCCAGAGACTACTGAATGGACTTGGCTGTGAATGTAGAGCTTATGGAGAGGAACATGGCAAGAAGTGAATCTGGGAAGGCAGGAGGTCATAGAATAATGGCCCTCCAAAATGTCCATGTCCTGATCCCTGAACTGTGAATGCATTACTTTCCAGGGTACAGGGGGTTGAATTGTGTTGCCAAGAAGTTAGGTTTAAACCCTAAACCCCCAGGATCTTTAATGTGACCTTATTTGGAAATAGGGTCTTTGCACATGTCATCAAACTAAAATGATGTCACACTGGATTAGGGTGAGTCCTAATCCAATAACTGGTGTCCTAAGAAGAGAGAAATGTGGACACAACACACAAGGAGGATGCCATGTGATAAGGGAGGCAGAGACTAGAATGATGCAGCTGCAAGCTAAGGTATGCTAAGGAATGTTGGCAACCACCAAAAGTTGAAAGAGGCAAAGAAGGGTCCTCCCAGGCTGCAGAGGGAGCCTGGTCCTGCTGACACCTTAATTTCAGACTTCCAGCTTCCAGAACTGTGAGAGAATAAATGTCTGTTGTCACCCAGTCTGTGATACTTTATGACAACCTTAAAAACTATGATTATATTAAGGATCCTGGATTACTGGAATGGGCTCAGTGTAATTCCAAAGGTCCTTATAAGAGGGACACAGGAAATCTGAGAAGGAGATATGATGGAAGTGGAAGTCTGAGTTATGTGACCACAAGCCAAGAAATGCAGTCAGCTTCTAGATTCTGGAGAGGCAAGGTGCAGATTCTCTCCTAGAGCCTTCAGAAGGAATGTAGCTCTGCCAATACCTTGACTTTACCCCCATAAGACCCATTTTGGACTTCTGACTTCTATAACTCTAGGATAATGCATTTGTGTTATTTTAAGCCACCAAGTTTGTGGTAATTTGTTAAAACAGCAATAGGAAATTAATACAGTAGATTGGGTCAGATTGGCAAGGGATTATTGGACTCCTTGCTAAGAAATTTGATCAATTTTGATTAATGTGGGGCCATCTGATATTCTTAGTCAGGAAGGGGCAAAATCAGATAAAGGTAACTGAGGAATATGAAGGATGGACAGGAAGTAATTGCCTCAACAAGAGGCTCTCTGTTAGAAAGTTATTGCACTTGATAAGATAATGCAAAATGGGGGGCTCAACTCTGACAGCTCTGAAATTTCAAGGGCAGAACCGGTAGGGATAGGATTACTCTGTTGTTTTTTGTTTGTTTGTTTGTTTTGTTTTGCTTTGCTTTGTTTTAAGTGTGCCTTACAGGAAGTTTAGGTTTTGAATGGTGTTTAGATGGGGAAGAGAAGATATTGCCCTTTCCTAAGTTTCTTTTTTTTCTCTAATTTGTGGAAGATTACATTCCATGGTTTTAAATATCATCTATATGTCTTTGGCTTCCCAATACCTTCAGCTCCATCTCTCTCCCTGAACTCCAAACTTGTATACATCCAAATGTATCAACTTTAGCTTTACATGAATATCTTGTAGACATCTCTGTGGGGAAGAATCCTTGAGACTTGGAATTCTGGCTTGAGAATAAAGACAGAGTGTCTGGAATGCCAGATACTAGCTCAAAAGGAAAACCTCGAGAGCACTGTTTGAATTCTTGCTGGCACCAAGACTCAAGGATGAGATAAGGATAGACAAAAAGTAAACCTTGCCTGCAATGTTCTTTTTCATGCAAATTCCGAGAGTAATAAATCACTAGTCATGCCCCTCTGCGCCCCTCTGTGTGAAACCAGAACCTTGCCCTGCTAATAAAAGCGCTGGGCTGTTTGTGCTTCCAGGCTAGCGTTATTATAGATAGGTTCTGCTAGCCCCCTGACCCCAGCTTTTCTCTTAAACTCTTTGTCTTGTCTTTCTTATATTGTAGTACCCTTCGCCGAGTTACCCACACTTATAGCTACACATCTCAAACTCAGTATGTCTCCAAGGCAAGCCTTGATACCCAACTCTACCTTCCACCCCTCAAACCTTTTCTCCTTATCCTCCCCATGTCAGTAAAAGATAATTCCATTCTTCCAGTTATTCAGGCCAGAATCCTAGGAGTCATCTTTAACTCCTCTTTCCATAGTCCCATCCAAACCATGAGCAAATCCTTTTGCTCATGATAAGAATCTGACCATTTCACTTCCACTGATACCATCCTGGTCCAAACCACTTGCAATTGCTCAGCCTCTTATAACATGCTTTGATATGCAATGTTTTCATTTTCGTTCAGTTCTAAGTAATTTTTTAGAACAAGTAGTGATTTAATTTGCAGTTTCCCTATAACATAGTTCAAGTCTTTTAAAATTTTCACTCTTTCAGTGACCTATAAATTACTTGGAAGTGAGCTGTTCTATTTTCCAAATATACGGGATTTTTCATTTGTCTTTTTGTTATTTTCACAAAAAATATGATCAAAGAGTAAGGCCTATATAATACGTATCTTTGAAAGATTGTAAGGCTTGTTTTAGAAAATAGTAACTGTGGTGGTTTGAAGCTGTATGTACTCCAGAAAAACATGTTCTTAAACCTAATCCATTCCTGTGGATGTGAACCCATTGTAAGAAGGACCTGTTGATGAGATTGCTTCAGTTAAGGGTGGCCCACCTCATTCACAATGGGTCTTAATCCTACTACTGGAGTCCTTTATAAGCTAATGAAATTCAGACATAGAGAAAGCCACAGGAAGCAAGGAGACGAACTTCAACAGCAGCCAGAAAAGACGGAAGAGACCAGGAGATGCTGCAATGTACCTTGCCATGTGACAGAGGAGCCAAGGATCACCAACAGCCAGTTCTAGAATACCAGTCTTTGGGAAGAAAATTGCCTTGATGATGCCTTGATTTGGACTGTTTCCCAGCCTCAAACCATGAGTGAATAAATTTCCATTGTTTAACCCAACCCATTTCATTATATTTGCTTGAGCAACCTAGGAAACTAAAATGATGCCCAATCATTTTTTGTAAATATTGCCCATTTGATTGGCAAAATATTTTATAATTGTTGGTTGCAAACTACTACAATGTTCATTAGGTCAGTTTTGTTAATTGCATTGTTCATATCTTCTACATTTGCTGGAATTTTTGTCTGCCAGGCATATCGATAATAACAAAAGAAGAAATTATTTCTTCTCTCATTAATCCACAAGCTCTATATTTCCTAAATTCTTTTATAATTCAAGCTGTGGGGTTTAGACAATTCAGCATTTCAGGGAAGAGGAATGGGAGGGGCTGTCAGGGTTGGGGATTAATGATTTACTATATGAGTTTTTGCAAAATGAGGCCTCTTGTTTAAGAATTCAATTGAAAATCCAAATGGGGAATAATGTAAAGATGTTAAATCTCTCTATATATATTAACATGTGCGCATGTACACTTACAAAATACGAATTTAATGCCCATTAATATTAAATTTCATCTGAAAAGATAAATGGATAAGAACAGATGAGATTTTTGAAAAAACATATATTGTGAAAAGGGGCTTGATTTGTTTTACCACATATTAAGTGACTGTATAGCATTGTAATTTTTTTTAAAGTGTAGTATTGGACTAGGAATAAACATGTTGATCAAGGGGAGAGAAAATAATGAGTCCAGAAATGGATCTAAGTATGCATAAGTGTTAAATTATGATTAAGTTGGCATTAAAAATCACTAAGGAAAGGATGTTGTTTTCGTTTCCTAGGCTGCATAAAGCAAGACCATGAAATGGTTTGTCTTAAGCAATGGGAATTTATTTGCTTATGGTTAGAATCCAGGAAAATGTCCAAATCAAGGCATTATCAAGGCACTGCTTTCTTCCTGAAGACCAGCTGCCGGTGATCCTTGGCTCCTCTACCACATGCCAAGGCACATGGAAAGGCAAATGGGAGGGTACATGGCAGCATCTGCTGGTCTCCCCTTCTGGGTTTTGTTGCTTTCAGCTTCTTGCTTTTGTGGCATTATCTATTTGTCTGAATTTCATTCTATAAGAATGAAAGAGGATTAAGACATACCCTGGGTCACACCCTACTGAAGTAACCTAATCAGAAAGTCCCACTTACAATAGGTCCACACCCACAGGAATGGATTAGCTCTAAGAACATGATTTTCTAGGGTCCATCCAGCTTCAAACTGTAACAAATGTGCTGGAAGTCCTGGCCAGCACAATAAAGACAAGAAATTTAAGTCTTCATAATTGGAAAGAGAGAAATAAAACTATCATTTGCAACTGATATACTTATCTATACAGCTGGATATACGATCAATATACAAAAGTCAATTGCATTTATGATGGTTAGGCTAATGTGTCAACTTGGCCAGGTAATTGTGCCCAGTTGTTTGGTCAAGCAAGCACTGGGCTAATTGTAATACAGGGACATTTATGGACTTTAGTCACCAGTGAGTTTATTGCATAGATGGCTGATTACATCTACAATCAACCAAGGAGATTGCCTTCAGCAAAAAGTGACATTTTATGCAATCAGTTGAATGCCTTAAAAGGGGAAGTGACTTCAGCATTCAGAGAGAATTTTCCAGCTTGACTTTGGACAGCTAATGTCTCCTGGGAACTCATCAAGGACCTTCATCGGAGCCTCTGGTTTGCAGCCTGCCTGTGGAATTTGGACTTGTGCATCCCCAGGTCACGTGAGAGAATTTTATAAAATCTTATGCTATTTACAGATATCTCCTGTTGATTCTTTTTCCCTAGAGAACCCTGACTAATACAGCATTCCTATATACCAGCAACAAATAACTAGAAAACATATTTAAAAGGAAAATATGATTTCATTTGCTTGAAATGTCAAGTACCTAGGAATAAATTTAACAAACGGTACACAAAGCCCCTACAAGGAAAATTATAGAGCTTTATTGAAAAACAAAAAAAAGTCTTGAATAAATGAAGAGCTATATATGTTCCTGCTTAGGAAGACTTAATAGGGTAAAAATATAAATTCCAAAGTGATTGATATATTCAGTACAATTGCAATAAAAATACAATATTCAAGGGACTTATTTAACTGACTCTAAATTATATATGGGGGAGAAAAGGACCAAGAATCGCAAAGATACTTCAACTTTCCTCACCAGAGAACATGATTTATTAAGAAGCTATAGTAATTAAGACAGTGTAGTACTGGTCTGTAGGAATTAAGATAATATAGTATTGGATAGACAAACTGACAAATGGAATGTAATAATACAGTATGATGTTTGCTGCAGCTTTTTTTTTACAGATACCTTTTGTCATTTTCAGGATGTACTCTTTAATTCCTAGTCTGCTAAGGTTTTATCATAATTAGGTGCTGTATTCATCAAGCACTTAAAAGATTTTATTTTTTGCATTTGATTTCTTTTTGAATTATGAATATAAATTATAAATATCATAAAAGAGATGACAGGATATTAGTAACTGCAGTCTTAAGAGTCAATTGGAAATATTATCAAAAACCATAATGTTTGAAATAAAAATTAAATAGGTAAACTGAAAGCTTAGTAGATATAAATGAAGAACAAATTAGTGAGCTAGAAGATCCAATTGAGTCTCATCCCAGAAAGCATCAAGGAGGGTTAAAGATATGGAAAATATGAAATAAAAAGACAAACCAGCTAAAAGAAGAAATGACAACTGTCACTACAAGAGGAGTCCCAAAGGGTGAAAAAAATAAATAAACAGGAGGAAATACTTGCACAGATAATAGCTACAAAGTCTGCAGTTTTAAAGAAAGATAAAAGACTTCAGATTGAAAAGGCCTGTGGAGTGCCAAACAGTTTAGAGAAGAAAAGCATAACCATAGACTTGTTATAGTGCAATTTAAGAGCATCAAAGACATAGAAGAGTTCTAAAAGCTTCCAGGGAGAAATTGCAGATCACCTACAAAGCAACAAGAATGAGGTTTATAATGGAGATCTCAAAAGCAACAGTGGATTCAAGAGGAAAATGGGCTACTGTTCACAAAGTGTCAACTGAAAGAGTAGAAATGAATTCAAGACCACAATTCAAAATGTATTGGAAGCAAAGGAAATCAAATAACTTAGTAAACTTGTCTAAAAAAACAAGGATTAAAACAAAAGTTTATTGTTAACTCAGAAACCAACATGACTAGAATAGGAAAGAGCAGAGGAGGGTGAGCGTGCAAAGGTACACTTATCTTCTCAGCTATTGACCAATTTAGGAAATTGGAAAAGATGAGTAAGCCATCCTTAGAACCTTTTGCTATAATCACTTTGCTCCTGCTACCATATACAGTAGCAAAAATAGATGCTTCAAGTACCACAGCCCTCCTTGGAGTGGATTTTAAGTTAGAGTCACAAATATCTTCCATCCTAAGATGCACATTCCTTGGCATTGGACTTCACCATGCTTTCCGTCCACAGGTGCGGCCTATTTTTCCACCCTTGGTCTGGTCTTGTGACTTGCCTTGACCATTAGAAAGTGGCTGAAGTGGCATTTTGTGACTTCCTTTTTTTTAAAAAAAAAAGATTTATTTTGTTTATTTATTTCTTTTCACTCCCTCGTTGTTTTGCACTTGCTGTGTCTGTTTCCTCTTCCTTGTTTGTTTAGGAGGCACCAGGAACGGAACTCAGGACCTCCAACATAGGAGGCAGGCTCCTAATCGCTTGAGCCACCTTTGTTCCCTGCTTTGTTTTATCTCTCATTGTGTTTTTCTTCTTGTGTCTCTTGTTGCATCAGCTTGCCATGCCTGTCCGTCACACCAGCTCGCTGTGTTCTTTAGGAGGTACCGGGAACCGAACCAGGGCCCTCCCATGTGGTAGGCGGGAGTTCAATCGCTTGAGCCACATCTGCTACCTGTCATTATGTGACTTCTGAGGCGAGGCTGTAAGAGGTGTAGCGGCATCTGCTTTCTTCCTCTTGGAACACTGCCCTGTTGTCCTTGAATGCAGAGCCTGAGCGACCAAGCCAAATGAGGAAAGGAACTGTCCGACTAGCCCTCAGAACCATGAGAAAGAATAAACCATTATTTTGTCACTAATTTGGGGGGATAGTTTTTTATACAACAAAAGGGTAACAATAGACTCTCCTTTTATCTTGGTTCTGAATTCACATCTCATAGAAGTGTATCTGATTGGGGAAAACTTAATGACATCCGGAAATCCATGAAATGTTATTAGTTTTCCAACATGTGTAGCACTGGAAGGGAGCTGGAACAGATAGTGAAGAAGATGCTCTTTTCAACTATATACCTAATCTGAAAACCTAGAGTAAATCAGTTTTTAAGCAAGTTGGTCTAGATAATAGAAAAAGATAAAGGAAAAATACTGCAGCTCATTTTATGAGGCTGGTATAACCTGTATGCCAGAATCAGAGAAGGGTAGTAGTACAAGAAAAAGAAAACTACAGAGTCCTTTCAATTTTAGTTGTAGATATGAATTTAGCTAACTGAATCCAACCTACATTGCATTAAAAATTACATCATGGTCAAGTGGGATTTGTCTCAATACAGTAGCAGTGAGCTAATTTATCCATGAAATTCACATGAATGGACAAAAGAATAAATATGTCAATAGATGCAAAAAAAAGCATCTGATAAAATGAAGGGAAACAGATGTGGCTCAAGTGGTTGGGCTCCCATCCACCATATAGGAGGGCCAGGGTTCGATTCCTGGGGCCTCCTGGTGAAAAGCAAGCTGGCCCACGTGGAGTGCTGGCCCCTGCAGGAGTCCTGGCCTGAGCAGAGAGTTGGCACAGCAAGATGACACAACAAAAAGAGACACAGAGGAGAGACAATAAGAGATGCAGCAGACCAGGGAGCTGAGGTGGCGCAAGAGATTGAGCGCCTCTCTCCCACTCCAGAAGATCCCAGGGTCAGTTCCCGGTGCTGCCTAAAGAGAAGACAAGCAGACACAGAAGAACACACAGAGAGCAGACAGCGAGCACAAAAACACGGTGGTGGTGGGGGCGGGCAGGGAATAAATAAATAAAATAAATCTTTTAAAAAGAAAAATGGAGCCCTGATTTATGATAAAAAATGGCCAGAATAGAGGAAACTTTCTTAATTGCTAGAGGCTACATGCCGAACACATATTCAATGGAGAAACTTTAGATATGTCTTCTTTAAGATTGGGAATAGTCTGTATATGATCCTTTTCTTTGTGTGCTATGATGTGAAAAAATTTGGAAGCACTACTATAAAGTATCTTAGACTTACCCTAATAACAAAGACACAAGATCCTCATGAAGAAAACAAAAGAAGATCTACAAAAACAGAAAGATATCATACATTGTGAGATGTCAGGGCAGGAGCAAGCTGTCACAGAGATGCTGGCATGATGTGTTAGCTACATTTTAGAGTAGTTGAGAAAATGAAGAGGGAAAGGGCTGAAAACAAACTTCCTTTTACAAAATATTTGCCTTTACCTTCTTCTCTTTCCCCACTATTGTGCCTTCTGTCCCCACAGATGACTGCTGTTAGTTTTGTAATACATTCTCCTTATGGATTAAAATAAGTGGTCTTTAACCTGGGCTCCGAGGATCCCCCAAGGAGTAAATGGATAGAATTCAAGGAATTCATGCCTTTGAAGGAAAAAAATTCTCTTTTTAATTTTCATTAACCGCTAACTAAAACTTAGCATTTTCTTCAATTATAAAAGTTGGGGACAAACCACAGTAGTATTAGCTATACTGTATTACAGCTGTTGCAGATATTTTGAAATATAATTTATGCTCCTCACTACTTCAAAATAGAAGTCGTTATTAGACTCTCTGTTAGCTCTTGTTACTTAATCCATTAAAGAAGTACCAATATTACTATGTCACACATTTTTTCACATGCGTATTTCAATAACTAGATTTCAATATAATTGGTTTTGTTTTGAATATGCATTTTATTTTATGCATTTAAAATATTTTTTTTTCAGGTGAAGGGTTCATAGGCTGCACTAGACAGCCAAATGAACCTATGGCACAAAAACAGGTAAGAACCCTGGGGCCAATGAAATTTTATTGGGTTAGCCTGCTGTTTTCCTTGCCTTCCTCTATTTTAAAGGCTGAAAATTAAACCACTCAACTGCCCAGCCTATACTGCAGCTGGGCATGGGCACATGTCTCAGTTCTGGTTGGAGGGGTGTAGGAGGAGCCCAGTGAAACGTTCCATAGGAGGAATTTCATTTTGGAATAAAATCACAAAGCCTCTTGAGCATAGACTTTTCTGCCCTTCTCCCTCTGTCTTTCCACCTGGAAATGCTTGGAGGTGGAGCAGCCCTTTTGCAGTTCTGCAAGTCATCCATCAAGAATGTTGCCACTCAGTGCTTCAATATATGTTCATCAATTATAATAAATGTACCACACTAATGAAGGATGTTGTTAATATGGGAAAGTGTGGGAAGGGGAGGGAGTGGGGCATTTGGGAATCTTCTATAATTTTTATGTAACATTTATGTAATCTAAAATAAATAAACAAAAATAAATAAACCATATAAAACAATTGAGGAAGAAAAAAAAAAAAAAAGAATGATGCCACTGCTTCAGCCCTGGACTGACCACTTCCTGGTTTCTTGTTAAATGAGGAAAATCAATGCCTCTTTAATCCAGTTGTCTATTTGCAGCTGAAAGTAATGTTAATTGATAATCCTGGCAAACTAAGACCCATGAATACCAGTGTTTTCTCAAACATGGGAGTCCATGAGTATATTCTTGAGAGAGAGATCTATGAGAATGTATTTAGTGTTCTGTGTTCATTTTGATGGTCACCTAAAATATAAACATCTATTTGTCTGTTGTGAAGACTAAAATCCCTTAGAGTGATCATCTGTACCTGTAAGATATTTTTAGAGACTATGACTTAGTGTTCCTCAACCTGGGGCCTATTGTAGGGATGTGTGCATGTATTTCTAGGAGTCCTTAGAAATCATCTTTCCTTTTAATTGGGTCTTTATTAAAGTAGAGAAACACTGATTGTGACAAAGCTCCTGGGAAATCTGCAGTCTGAGTTACAAGCTAACAACTTAAAAATGAACTTCTGGAAGACGGTCCTAAATGGAGGACAGCCATGGTGGAGCTCAGAGCATGGGGTTTGGAGTCCACAGCTCTGGATCTGAGTCCTGCCTGCAGCATCTACCAGCTCGGTGACCCTGGGACTAGTCTGTAACTTAATGAAGCTTCTGCCTCTTCATATGGGGATAATAATTGTTCTTACTTTACAGCAGGGGTTCTTAACAAGGGATCCGTGAGCTTGAATTGAAATTCAAAAAAACATTATTCTTGTGGGGATGTGTTGGTGCAGGTGTGATATATTTATTAAATAATACACAGTATAGTATGGACTTAGTAAGGGGTCCATGGTTTTCACCTGACTGGCAAAGGGGTCCATGGAACAAAAAAGGTTAAGAACCTCTGCTTTACAGAGCTGTTGTGAAGATGGAATGAAATCATGAATAGCAAGTGCTGCACAAAGTCCCCTGCACAGCAAGCACACAATGTCAATTAGCACTCTGTTGTGATATCAAATATCTATTGAAGAATCAACTCAGATTACAATCACTTTATTTTTTAGATTATTTTTCTCCTTGAGAGTCCTTAAAAAAGAAAGAAACCTTTATTTTTCTTATTGTGGGGTCATGAAAAATAGGCTGGCAGCACTGTTACCTTCTTTGGAAGCAAGGTGGTTGTTCATTTATCTGAAATTTACAAGGTACCAGGAAAGTACAGAGAGCTGCAGCCTCTTGCCTCTGGGAAGCCATGCCTTCGATGCCATGACATCTCCATTTCTATTCCTGGAGGTAATATTTGTATGCCAAGTCACATGCAGAAAGTTTCTCTTTCTCTTGATCTGATGGTTAAGTACAATGTGCAACAGTTCTTCCCACAAATTCCTTATTAATCACAAAGGGAAAACTCAAAATTATAGAGGAGAAACTGGACAAAAATACCTTAACCAGGTGATCAAAATTGGCATCTCCTACTTAGAACAAATGGAAATCATGTGTCCTCAGGTGTATTACCCTGAGACATCACACCTGTTACTTAAGTCAAAGTGGACATAAAGCTAATCATGAAGAACCATCACACAGAAATGGAAGAGTTGTCTATAAAGTAAATGGATGAAAGCTTTTTTGTTGTTTTGTTTTGTTTTGTTTTGTTTTGTTTTAGGAGATGCCAGGGATTGAACCTGGGACCTAGTTCATGGGAAGCAGGCACTCAAACCACTGAGTTACACCCACTCCCCAAAAGTTTTTTTTAATGTCAATAATATGAAAGAGACTGGGGGACATAAAGGAGACCAAAGGGACATAACCTAAATGCAATGTGTGATCTTGTACCAGCAAAACAGTAATGTTGTTATAAATAACATTTCTGAGACATTTAAAGGATGGCAGATTATATAAAGAATCATGTCAATATTACATTTTCTGAATTTGATAACTATCCTGAAATTAGGTAAAAGAATGTCATCAGGTAAAAAAGAATGTCCTAGGTTAAAAAATATGTATTTATACATGGTATTTATATTATACTATATGTGTATAGACACATATGTATAGTGTATATCCTAAGAACAAAAACATTATTTTACATACATATATAATACACAGAGAGAGAGAGAGAGAACTGAATGTGACAAAATGTTAAAATTTGGTGAATTTGGGGGTAAAGGCTATTTGTACCATTCTTGGAACTTTTCTGTAAGTTTGAAATTATTTCAAAGTGAAACATTTTTTAAAAATCAGTATGAACTATAAATTTAAGCATGGTTTGATACAAATAAAAGTTTAAACCATACAATCCATCTGAAGTTGTACAATCAATGACATTTGGTATAATC